>JAFBJQ010006760.1:78880-279338 GCA_016785345.1 Trinectes maculatus | reverse complement strand
ATTTAAACGATTTGAAGTGTTTATTTGTTTATTTTTACATAATTTGGGTTTCCAGCTCAGAAAACCCACGAAAACAGGAATTCAAAAAATTAGAATACTGTGAAGAAATCAGCCCAAATTTTGCAGGGCATAAATGTTTTAAACTGAGTGTCACATACTCATCATCCACTAAACTCAAAGCACCTGCACAGGTTTCCCCAGGTGTCATTTAATTGCTTCAGTTTGGTTCAATTGTCTCAGTTCGGTTCAATATGGGGAAGACTAAAGACTTAACAACTGGCCAGAAGACCATCATTGATACTCTCCATAGGATGGGTAAGCCACAAAAGTTCATAGCTAAGGAGGCTGGCTGTTCACAGAGTGCTGTGTCTAAGCTTATCAACGGAAAGTCTAGTGGAAGGGCAAAATGTGGCAGGATGCACCAGCAAAAGAGATGATCGTGCGATTCAGTGGATTATCAAATGGAGAAGATTCAAGAATCTGGCAGAGATCCAGAAAGAGTGGAATGAAACCACCACATTCAGACGCATTCGGGAGATGGGCTACAACTGTCGGGTTCCTCGGGTCAAGCCACTTCTGAACCTGAGCCAACATAGGAAGCGTCTCAACTGGGCCAAGGAGAAGAAGGACTGGACTGTTGGCCAGTGGTCCAAGATCCTCTTTTCTGATGAAAGTAACGTGTGCCTTTCATTCAGGAATCAAGGTCCAAGGGTTTGGAGGAAGACGGGTGAGGAACAGAACCCAAGCTGCTTGAGGTCCAGAGTGAAATATCCACAGTCAGTCCCAGGCAATGCCACGGGCAGTGATTAATGCAAAGGGATTCCCAACCAACAAGTCCTGAAGATATCGTTTTGAAAGTGCCATATTTTCATTGATTTGACGTCATCCTAATTTCTTTCTGTTTTTCTGCAAAAACTGAGAAGTAAATGCTGATTTCTTCTCAGTATTCTAATTTTTTGAATTCCTGTTTTCGTGGGTTTTCTGAGCTGGAAACCCAAATTATGTAAAAATAACCAAATAAACACTTCAAATTGTTTAAATTGTGGGCCCTGAATCTATAATCTATGAAAGTTTAACTTTTTGAATGGAATTATGGAAATTAAACAACTGTTCCATGATATTCCAATTTTTTGGTAAGGGTCTGTATGTTGATGATGTAGAGAGCTGTGGGCCTCACAACACAAGGCTGCTTTATTTTATCAGTGTGAGTCAGTGTGATGGGTTTGTATGAAAACTGTATCAAAATATATAACATATACTTTTAAATATACAGAAAATATTATATATATTTATAGATATATATAACATCAGTCATAATATTTGATGGTATTTTCCTCACCGTTGTTCCATTTGTTAATCGCATTGGTCAAATCCAGTTAATTAATAGAGCTTATTTTCAAAATAGAATATTTGTAGCTAATTAAAATATTATTTATGATTAACGTTACAGTAAATAATGACTTAATTTAATCTGAAGTGCTGTGACCAGGAATGTCACTTTCAGAATTTATACTAAGAAATGAAGAGAAAAAATATTTGTAATAATTTTAAAAAACAAAAAACAGCCTGGCTTCCATCTGGCTGCTCTTGAATTAAAATCAGAATAATTTGAATCACATAGGAAGGTTTACAGATACTAAAACTAGCAGTGTTTAGTGTGTGTGTGTGTGTGTGGGGGGGGGGGGGGGGGGGGGGGGGNTGCTGTGTGTGTGTGTGTGTGTGTGTGTGTGTGTGTGTGTGTGTGTGTGTGTGTGTGTGTCATTCTACAAACTGTATTTTTACTTTGACATGATTTGTGTCTCTTGTTGTCTCTTTAAATGTTCAAAGCTGTTCACATGTGACTCTTTCCTGTCTTTCAGACTGTGTCCATGATGTTGTCATCAAATACCTGGATATCATCTGTATTCAGCCTCACATCTGGTTTGATTGAGACACACACGTTGGTGCTGTGCAGCATTATTGTTAATTTGGCTGTAAATTCATTACAGTAGTTTCATTAATATTATTAATAAACGTGGTAGTGGCAGTGAGACAGCTGCTGTAAATTCATTACAGTAGTTTCATTAATATTATTAATAAACGTGGTAGTGGCAGTGAGACAGCTGCTGTAAATCATTTCACTCTTTAAGTGCAGTTTGATTTCAGTTTTGATTTTAAATTCTTCATATTGGCTGAATTTAACAGCAAAGCATTTTCCTGCTGCGTAAGCGTGAGATGGATGATTGACAGCTGAGTCATGGTTGTTACCAAACCTTTTGGTTTGGTAACCATGGTAACACAGTTACCAAACCAGGCTTCTTGCATCAGGGTTCCTTTGATATCCGCACAGATACAAAGTGATGAAAAAACAAAGGCAGAGTGTTTTATGAAAACAGCCAGAAGAGGTTTTGCAGAGTGTTGGTGTTTTGTAATGGTCGTCTGTTCTTTTTTTTTTTTTTTTTTTGGAGGAGTGTTTGATTGACAGGCACAGCCTGTCTCCTTTTGGTCAGTAGCTATTTTATGACTCTCAGACGATTTGACTTGAACAAACTGCAGCTCTTTACGTCATTTAAATAAACGTGTTCACCTCAGCTCTTCTGATGAGCTGCAGATGATCAATCGCAGATCAATGTGAAAAAGAGCAGGATCGACACTGACGCGGGCACTGAGAGGCTGGAAGTTGCATAAATGGCTGCCATTTCCCATCATGCCCCCCGAGGCTCCTGATGAGCCAATGGGGAGCATTGGTTGGGTGATGATGCAGGTGGTCCTGCTGGTATAAAACTCTAAACCACCATCTGGGCCCTCCTGAGCAGTTGGAGCATTCCCAGCCTCGCCTCGGGTGGAGGGACTGCGAGGAGGGAAAGCAAAACTACACGGCCTGTCACTGTGTAGTTTTGTTTTTTGCAGGGGGGGGGGAATTTTTTGAGGCTCAACCATTCTCACCTTTGGATTTTTCTCTGGAAACTCTTGGATAAGGAGACGGTTTCTTGTCAGAACCAGCTGGGCTTCGTCCCATCAGTTTGTGGCACTCTTGTGGATGCAAGTGAGTAACTTCCAGTTTGTGTCCCCATGTGTACTGTAATTATCTGTGTGTGTGTGTGTGTGTGTGTGTGTGTGTGTGTGTGTGTGTGTGGCTGACAGTACTCAGCTCAGACTCAGGCATCCAAGTCGTCAGTCATATTTGTGTCTTTTGGTGTTTTTGTGTTGGTTTGATGTTTTTCATTGCAAACGGAGCAGTGATCTGTGGAAAGCCCAGAATAGCCTGTGATAGCATGTGAGTGGCCGTCAGTGGGCAGCTGATGGCTTTTTAAGGGAATCAGCAGCAGGGCTATCAGTTGCACCTCCAGCTATGTGCCACATGGTGGCTGTCAATCAAACTGCATGGGGGTCAGGGTGGAGTGTTGGAGGCGGGGTGGTGGTATTTTTGGCCACTGCCATATCTGTCGCTCTGATTCCAGCCTGTAAATATCAGCAAAGATGAAATGATTTGTTCCAGAAGTTGTTTATTGATTTCTGATTGACGACATGGTGACCTGTCAACATGGTGACCTGTCAACATGGTGACCTGTCAGCGTCGATCAGGTTTGATTTAAGCAGAAGCAGTGCAAAAAAACCCAAACTAAAACAAAACACAAGCATCCTGATGAGGCGTTTAATGTCACATTCAGAATCAATGTGACAATGGAATCAAATGAACCTGCAGCTTCACTGCTTCTTCGTCAGAATTCATCATCATCTAAACACAACAATTAACTTCAGCTTCAGTGGCAAACTAAACGCACTTACACACATCACACATGTGAAACACACATATGTACTTACCTTACGTATGTACTTACATTACATATACTTACCTTACATATGTACTTACATTACATATGTATTTACCTTACATATGTACTTACATTACATATACTTACCTTACATATGTACTTACCTTACATATGTATTTACCTTGTGTACTGATATTGATTTTTGGCAGAAATGTGTGACATAGCTTGTTTGTGTTATTCTGTTATTATCAGAGGTATTGATAAGCAGCATATCATTTTCATATAATAAATCACACTAATCACATTAGTATGAAAATAACTTGTTGACTTGTTGTTTTCATGTCATGTTTTATATGGGTTTGTACCAAGCAGTGTTTGACCTGCGATCTGTTGTGTGTGTGTTTTCTATACTTTGTTTACCTCTTTGGAAGTGCGTTTGTATATTGATTAGTAATTTTGATGTCTAAGATGATGAGCAATATAATTATAATCAATATTTATTTCTTCTGCAATATCAATATCAATATGTTAAATTAAACAACTGAAAGTTAAATAAACAAATAAGAAATAAAAAAACGAGGTATAAAGATGGTTTTATATTTGCAAGTAAGTAAAATCATCTAATTTGTTATTTAGACTCAAGTCTCTATAGTTACACTGCATCATGATAATGAAAGTGAAATGTGTGTGTGTATGTGTGTGTGTGTGTGGGGGGGTTCATCTTTCAGATGTTTGAGTAAAACAGCGAAGAATTAAAATTTTAAGCTTTTTTTTATCTTGCTACTTAATAAAGTGTGTAAAATAAAGTGTTTTTTATCCTGTAGCAACAAAATCCTACTTTTTGTTTCTTCATGTGAATGGAACCTGATTCCAGTGGGAGGTTTTTGGTTGATATTAATGAAATGTTTAGAAACGATTCTTTTAAATGATCAATAATGATGAAATTGGCCATTGACCATTTTACAGTCACTTTATCAGAACAATAATTTAAATATCTTTTTTCTATCTGTTCACTTGAATCTTAATCTTTAACTGATTGCTTCATTGATTCACTGATTGATTTCCTCATCGTCATGTTTTTTACTGATCGATAATTATTTGTCTTTTTTGTTTTTGATAACGAGTTCATTACCTCCTGATTACTTTACTTGCTGCAGATTCTGCTGTTACCTTTAATGACTCCAGCACAGGCCAACGTCCAGCTGCTGCCATTCATCAGCGTTATCTGCCCCCCAACGAGCCCCTGACATTTAGAGCTTCTGGTCGTCTCACCTGTCTCACCACTCTCACTCTCTGTCTCACTCTCTCTGAAACTCAAAGCTGCACAGAGTGAAGCTGCAGAGACGCCATGTTAGGTTGATCTGTTGTTGTTTTCTGTTTCTACCTGTCGAGCTCGTTGCTTCTCTTGCGATGCTCGGTGTTGTCGCTGTGACCTGAGGTTGTGAGGTCAGCATGTGAGTGACATCTTGTATCCTGCACTGCTAATGATGAACAGCAGGTGGAGCTGAATCCTGGTTGCTGCTGTTGAATCAGTGCAGAAGGAGGTGGAGGAGGTGAAAACCTGGAGATGACGGAGAGAGAGGAAAGTTTAGTGTCCTCATCTTCTCTGTCATAGGTCAGCTGACACTGAGGTGCTGTTGAGCAGGCAGAGAAGCTGTCACAGCTTCACTGTGACAGATGTTATTAACTGTAATCTGAGCCGTGGTGGATGCAGACGTTTTACCACTGTCCCCTCTCCTAAATGTTTTTTTAGAAGGGAAGGATCAGCAAAAGACTCGGAATAAACAGGAAAACTAATTTGAGATGTTCCACAACTGCTTGTTTTTTTTTTATTGATTTCTCTCTTTCTGTTGCAGGGTGCCAACCATCATGTCAACACACGCACCAACGTTCACGCAGCCTCTGCAGAGCGTGGTGGCACTGGAGGGAAGTGCCGCCACGTTCCAGGCTCAAGTTAGTGGTAAGAAAATGATGACTCAAACCAGGTCACATCCACAAAACAGTGAAGAACTGTAAACGTTTTTTCACTGAGATTCAAAGTTAAACTGGAAAAAGTATTACGATAAAGTATCACCACCACAATATTCTAATAGGTGCTCTTATATTAAATCCACATTTGATTCACATTTCATTGAGATTTGTTTTTTAATTAGAAGAGCTTTGTTGTCATATATATATATATATATGTGTGTGTGTGTGTAACCTATATATATATATATACACACACACACACACACACACATTTATTTTGTCCTGTGGTTGAAACATTGATGACATATTGGTTAATATAACTTTAAACTCATATTTGTGATATAACAGCTTTAAAGATTTAGATGTTAGAGTTTCAAGTTAATTTAAAGTTTATGAGGAAAAAAAAAAACAATCCAATCATTAGCAACCATTAAACTGTGTTCATCATCAATTGTCTCTGGTTCTTATCTCCTCTGCAGGTTCTCCAGTTCCTGAGGTGAGCTGGTTCCGTGATGGCCAGGTTCTTTCCACCGCCGCTCTTCCCGGCGTTCAGATCTCGTTCAGTGACGGCCGCGCTGTTCTGAGGATCCCCGCTGTGACCGCCGCACACAGCGGGAGATTCTCTGTCAGAGCCACCAACGGTGCTGGACAAGCAACGAGCACGGCTGAGCTCCTCGTTACAGGTGAGACGTCAGGTAGATGACAGTGAGTGTTACAGGTGAGACCTCAGGTAGATGACAGTGAGTGTTACAGGTGAGACCTCAGGTAGATGACACTGAGTGTTACAGGTGAGACCTCAGGTAGATGACAGTGAGTGTTACAGGTGAGTCCTCAGGTAGATGACAGTGAGTGTTACAGGTGAGACCTCAGGTAGATGACAGGTGTGTGTTACTCCACAGAGTAACAGGAAGAAGTAGTATCTGTATGTGAGTCTGTATTTATCCTGCAGTCAGCTGTTCCTTTATCCACTGATCAAACCCATCCAGCTGCAGCTGCTGCACCAGAACTCTCCCTAAGTGGAATCACCATCTGATGGTGGACTCAGACCTGAATCCAGTCAGAGAAACCTTACGTCAGCGTGATGGTTCTTGACTGTTTGAATCAGTGCTATGTAAAATTAGATTGATGTCAGATCTCTGCAGGCATCATGAAGGTGGAACATGTGAGCTTGGGGTTGTGACTGGAGATGCTTTCATTGTTCTCGTTACTTTATGGCTTCAATCGTTTTCCTATGTTTTCCTTTGACTGCGTCTTTTCTTATTTCTTCCTCACCTGTCCTCACAGGTAAATCTCGTAAAGACGGGACAGGCTTCTTGTTTCTGTTGACAGAGTTTTTTTTCTCTCTTATTTTGCTTTACTTGTTCTCACTCTGTCCACAGTGGAGACAGCGCCCCCAAACTTCCTCCAGAGACTGCAGAGCTCCTCGGTGAGACAGGGCAGCCAGGTGAGGCTGGACGTCCGAGTTACAGGTATCCCCACACCTGTGGTGAAGTTCTACAGGGAGGGAGCTGAGATCCAGAGCTCAGCCGACTTCAGGATCATCCAGGAAGGAGACCTGTACAGTCTGCTGATCGCTGAGGCCTAGCCCCCCCCCCCCCCCCCCCCCCCCCCCCCGTACGATCTCCTGTCTGTCTTTCCTCGTCCTTGTGTTAGTATGGTGTACGGTGGTTCTTGTCCATCACTACTTTGATTTCACTTGTCTCTTCAACACTCTTCATTTCATTGGGAGATGATTTGTGATCTTTGTCACATGGATCTCTTGGATTCAGCCTGTCATGAACTTAACACCAGCCAAAGATCTAACATTGTCAGTTGAAGGAGAGTTGTGTGGATGTGAAATTCTACGAGGTAAACAACTTTTGAAGGAGCTAACTGTTGCCATTAGGAAAATGTCCATATTTTCCTTCGTCTTCCTGCTGATCGCTGAGCCTCTGTGCACTGGATGTCCTAAGATCTGTATGCTGCTGCTTGTGTCTCCAGGTTGTGGGAGGGCAAAGAGCCGGTGCGGTGGCCACAGTGGTGGCTGCCGTTGACCTGGCTCGTGCCTGTCAGCCCGTGCCTGTGGAGGGCAGCCGAGCTGCAGATGAGGCTGTAGATACAAAGCTAAAGCAGGCCGCCGCTGCCTCCACCTTCACTGCTGATCAACAGTATCAAGCTGGCCGGACAACAGCAAGAGTGCAGGCGGGCCATATGCTAACTGCTCAAGAGTTTACACCTGAACCCACCCTGCCGCTGACTCAGGTTAGATAGGCCTCCAAGAAATACCAAATGACCAAGAGATCTTTGGACCAGATCAGCTGGTGTTGTATGTCAGAAAGATCATTTACCAAACTGGCAGTTTTTTGAGATTTCATTCCATTTTGAGATTAAACAGATCCCATGTTATCATTATTTTTAGGCAACAGTTATCTGAATTCAAGTCCTAATTGATAACTTCATTTAACTGTCAGGTGAAAACAGAGCACACAGTGGTTCTGTAACACAGGTTGGGTATTTTATGTCCTGTAGAACTTAACTGTAAAGACAAAAGCCGACTCTCTTTTGTTTATATATAAAGACCAGAATTGAGTCAGAAATATCAGATTAAAAAAAGTACAATTATTAAGTGAGAAAAAAAGCTGAAGTAAAATCTTTACTGGTGCCAACCTCTTGTTAACGCTGTCATTATCTCATTGTAATGCTCTTATGAACTCTTTTGGTTGCTCCAGATTCAGAAAGAAACAGAAATCTCCACCTACATGGACACTGGTCTCGCCCAGTCCCCAGGTCCACATTTCACAGTATCTAAAGTTTCTGTTCCAAAACCTGAGTCTAGCTCTGAGGTAAGGACTAGAACTAGAACATAATCTGCATAGAAACAAACAAACAACACTAAGACTTAATGGTAAATGACAGAAAAGCTGTAAGTGGCCCACCCCTGTTTGCTGATATTAAACTGTAACTCACAGACACATTTCATCACCTGCAGCTAACCGATGCATCAGAACTCCATGTTATTAGACACGCTTATATTAGCAAAAAAAAAAAAAAAAAGATTTAACCTTTTGGACTCTGCACCGGGAACTTTTCTCTAATTAGAGGCTTACTTTCATCTAGTACCCATTCATCAATCTGGTTTTATTTGAAATTCCCTTCATATGCATTGCTTTAACGTAGCTAATGTGCTGTAGATTTATGCCTGTGCTGTTTTCACACAAACCTTTAAAATATCCCTATACGTTTCTGATAATGGTGTGGCTGTTCCTCCTCTTTGGCTCGGCCAGGTGTCCATTGCTGGCTCAGCTATTGCTACTCTGCAGAAAGAGTTATCTTCGTCTTCCATCGCAACTAGAAAAGTCATCAAGTCTGTCAAGTCTCCCAGTCCATCTCGCAGAGTGGTAGAGACCAGAGTGATGCCAGAGCCCATGCCTCCACCATTCAAAGACTTCTCTGAGAAATATCAAAGTCATTTTGGCACAGAGTTACAGAGGGGTATGATGTCCTCAGGGGGCATGGAGAAAATATATGAGGACTGGGGAACACAGGTTTGTAATTTAAATTAAGTGGACTGGAACTGAACAGGACAAGAAAACCTGATGAGTAAATAAAGGTCAGATATAAGGGGTCGTCTATCCAAGACTTTGGAGAGTAAGTTTTCCCAACAACTACTGCACTGAATCTTAGGGGCAGGGTTTCCCCAGAGGATGAACCCTTTAGATTTCAGAGACCTTAATGATCATTTCCGAACCAAAACCATAGAGGTTTTGAGAAGTAGGGAAGAAGAGTTTTTTAGAAATCCGGTTTTCTTGCTTTCTGTGAAAATCCAGGGTAATTATTCCTCTAATTAAAACTTTAACATGCTTTTTGATGCTATTGACAACTTCATTCTCACTTCTTGGGGCCATCTGGCCTCTGTCCATCTTTTTGTGCTGTGTCGTCTTTCCTTCACATGTTCACACATTTCCCATGTTTGTTTTTGTAACCAAGTTATGGACATTTAAAATAGGTCAGTCTTTGCTTAGTTCCTATGTGCTAACAAATATATGACTTCATGACAGGTGGTGGAGGCAGCAGCTGTCCCCGCTGCAGGAGATGCTGTGGTCCCCCCCACACTGGTGTCTGTAAGTAGCATCATGTTTTCCTGGGCCTCAAATATATTCACACAGCTATTGGAAAGTGCCATTTTCAAAGTGTTGTCCTTGTTTGTAGGAATTGAAAAACACAAATGTGACAGAGGGTGAGTCGGTGACCTTGCAGTGCCAGATCAGCGGTCATCCCACACCTGTCATCATGTGGTTCAGAGAGGACTACAAGATCGAGAGCTCCATTGATTTCCAGATCACCTACGAGAATGGATTTGCTCGACTGGTGATCCGTGAGGCGTTTGCTGAAGACAGCGGACGCTTCACCTGCACTGCCACCAATGAGGCAGGAACTGTCAGCACCTCCTGCTACCTGCTCGTCCACGGTCAGTACAAACAGTACAAAGGCAGAAAAGGCAAGAAGAAGACAGCACTGGCTCTACACTATTATGCAATTTCCTGTGGAGTCTGTTCTGTTTTTAAATTTACAATTTGTCTGTCATTAATTCTCATTAAGTTTTTAATGAGTATTCAGTAATTACTGGTCTGTGCATTACATTATGACTGCAGAAATACAGTAGCTACAGCCATTTCATCTCACCTGCTTTCTATCTGTTAGTGTCTGAGGACATTGAGAGCAGAGAGGAGCTTGCTGTCATCACTGAACATATCGAAACTACTCAGGAGAAACTGTGAGTTGATCGGAAGCTCCCTTGTCTTATTGTTTACATACCAATAATCAACATATTGCAGATTGATAGACAAAACCAACAACTTCATCAACAAAAGAGTCTTTGGCTCACTTTGTCAAAACCTGCCCATAAAATCCTAAAGTGATCTTTGTATTTTCAGCCTAATGAAAGAAGACAAAGAGGAGACCATGTCTCAGGTGAGTGCGGCAGAGTCAGACACAGCTGCTGCTGCTGCTGCTCCCTTCTTCATCAAGAAACCCAGTGTCCAGAAGCTGGTGGAAGGAGGAAGTGTCATATTTGAATGCCAGGTTGGTGGCAGCCCCAAACCGCACATCATCTGGAAGAAGAGTGGCATTCCTCTCACAACTGGATACAGGTGTGTAATCTTCAGGATTTCAATCCAGCCTTTTTGAAACATAGACAGAGGTGTGATGCAAACGTCTTTACAAAAATGTTCAAAATCTAAGTAGATTTTCTGTTCAAATGTCCTGATTGTGAGCCTTTTTCTATCGCCACCTTCAGGACAAACGTCATATTTTTGCTTATTAAGTGGTAGGACTGTAAAATGAGATGAATTATCTGGATAATGAAAACTGCAGCTTGTAGGAGCCAGTGGTCATTAAGTAGCTGCACCTCCCCTTCACTGTCCATCAGGTACAAAGTTGGCTACAAGAAGGAGACAGGAGAGTGCAGGTTGGAGATCTCCATGAGCTTTGCAGATGATGCTGGAGATTACTGTGTGTATGCAAAGAACCAGCTCGGAGAAGTTTCAGCTTCTGCCAGCTTGCTGGAGGAAGGTAACTACTGCCCTAATGTAGTAAGACAGGAGAACAAAGTGGATGAACGACCAGATTACAGAGAAGTTCTGTCTTCTGTCTTCCAGGAGAGCAGAATACAGTGTGTTCAGTCGTTAAATGCTTTGTTTTGCCAACAGAGGTCTACGAAGCCCACATGAAGAAAGAAGAAGCAGCCTATAAGACTGAGGAGACAGCCATTGTGCAGGATCCCAAAGTAGGAGAAGTTCCCCCTATTGTTGTTATGACAAAGGAGCAGATGACAACCACTATTATCTCAGGGCAGGTGAGATCATTACAAGCCATGGATATAATCTGACCCTCACATGAGTCTCTCCTCACATGAGTGTCTCCTGGAGGTTTCTGTGTTTTTTCCCCTGTTAAAAGGTTTTTTTTGGCAGTTTTTCGTCACCCTTGTTGAGGGTGTAGGTCAGAGGTCAGAGGATGTCACACCCTGTACTCTTTGTTAAAGCCCTATGAGGCAAATTGCAATTTGTGAATATGAGCTATACAAATTTGATTTGATTTGATAATATCTAGTAAAGTGTTTACATGACTAAACTGCCCCTGCTGTAATTAAGTGGTGCAAGTCACAACTATACTGGAACTTAATCCAAAAACCAAAAATCCATACCTGATTCTCATATCACCATCACAAGGAATTACACTGTGGAATGTCATAAATGAAATGCATAAAAGACATGAAGTCAAAGTCATCAAGTAATGAAGTGTGAGCAGCAGAAATAATTTGTTTTCCTTCTTAACCTATAAAGGTTCCCTCTCCCTACAACTTCATGGATTTGAACATGAAATGATAATTATGTAAAACTTCCAACTTGTAACATCTCATCTCATATACAGGAATTTCACCTGTCTGCCATCGAGCAGAAGGTAATCCAGGAGATTGAACTTCGCATCATGCAGATTACCTACAGAGAGCTCCTGACAGAGGATGGAGAGTTAATGGTGACCACCGATCCCACAGAGGCTCTGCGGCCGTCGTTTGAAACTCCTGTCAAAAACTACCGGATCATGGAAGGAATGGGCGTTACTTTCCACTGCAAGATGGCTGGAATGCCACTTCCCAAGGTGCTGAAAGTTAAAGTCTGTTTTACTAAAATTATAAAAAATCTGGCTCTGTAACATGTTTTTAAATGAAACTTTATATTCTGTCAGATTGCTTGGTACAAAAACGGACAGCGCATCAGGTCTGGTGATCGGTACAAGATGGAGGTTCTTCAGGATGGACGAGCCAGCCTTCGTTTGCCATTTGTTATGCTAGAGGATGAGGGTGTTTACACCGCCTTTGCCACAAACATTAAGGGAAACGCCATCAGCTCTGGGAAGCTCTATATCGAGCCTTCTGGGGCAGCAACAGCAGCACAAATGGAAAGGCGGAGGCTCAGGTAAAGTTTAACTCAAAGGACACAAACAGAAGCTTATAATCATCACTTCTAACAATCCATAATATTTTCTCAGATCCACCTCTCCTCGCTCTCTGAGCCGTTCTCCTGGTTGCTCTCCCAGCCGTTCTCCTGGACGCTCTCCCGCCCGCCGGCTTGATGAGACAGATGAGGCTCAACTGGAAAGACTCTACAAACCCGTGTTTGTCATGAAACCTTCATCATGTCAATGCTCAGAGGGGCAAACAGCCAGGTTTGACTTGAAGGTTGTTGGCAGGCCAATGCCCGATACATACTGGTTCCTCAACGGTGGGTAAAATGTAGATGAAATGCTCATAATGCAATAATGCATGTTGAAAAGGATCCAGTGGTCTCACAGTATCAAAACCTTTTCATCTATGTTCAGGACAACAAGTGGTTAGTGACTACACCCACAAGATAGTGATTAAAGAGGACGGTGTTCAGTCCCTAATCATTGGCCCAGCCATGCCACAAGACTCCGGAGAATGGACAGTCGTGGCACAGAACAGAGCTGGACGCTCATCCCACTCTGTCACTCTCAGTGTTGATGGTAATATTCTTTAAGGTTTATCTCTCTTGGGGGAGGGGGGGTGGGGGTGGTTTTGGACATTAAATAATTTCTGGGTTGATTTCTTTCTTTTCTTGCTTCCTCAGCTAAAGAAACCTTGGTGCGACCACAGTTCACAGATAAGCTTAAAAATATTAGCGTGAAGCAGGGTACTCTGGTTGAACTGGCTGTTAAAGCCATTGGAAACCCTTTGCCTGATATTGTCTGGCTGAAAAACAGTGACATTATTAGTCCACACAAGCATCCAAACATCAGGTATGTTTTGTATTTGTACCCAAAATGTTGACATAAACTGGAGTACAACATATAAATGTTATTTATTGTAGTAAAAATTACAGCACCTGTAGTACTTCATTCTAAAATGAAAATTCCATGTTCCAGGATTGAAGGAAACAGAGGAGAGGCCAAGTTCCAAATCCCGTCTGCTTCAGGCTCAGACAGTGCCTGGTACACAGCTACAGCCATTAACAAGGCTGGTAGAGACACCACCCGCTGCAGAGTCAATGTAGAGGTTGATTATACTGAACCTGAGCCAGAGAGAAAGCTCATTATTCCCAGGGGAACTTACAAAGCCAAAGAGATCAGTCCTCCAGAGTTGGAGCCCCTGCATCTGCGATACGGTCAAGAGCAATGGGAAGAGGGCGACCTTTATGACAAAGAGAAACAGCAGAAACCACTGTTTAAGAAGAAGCTGACCTCTGTTCGCATGAAGCGCTTTGGTCCAGCCCATTTTGAGTGCAGACTGACACCAATTGGTGACCCCACTATGGTAGTGGAGTGGCTGCATGATGGCAAACCCCTGGCAGCTGCCAACCGGATGCACATGGTCAATGAATTTGGCTACTGCAGCCTTGACTATGAAGTTGCTTATGCGCGAGACAGTGGTGTTATCACCTGCAGAGCTACTAATAAGTTTGGAATTGACCAGACCTCAGCCACATTGGTCGTAAAGGATGAGAAGGGTCTGGTTGAGGAAACACAGCTTCCTGAAGGCATGAAGGGGGCCCACAGAATCGATGAGATTGAGCGCCTGGCTCATGAGGGAGGACCCACTGGAGTCAGTGGTGACGAGGAATCTGAGAAGTCCAAACCTGAAATTGTCCTGCTTCCTGAACCAGCCAGAGTGCTGGAAGGTGACATTGCAAGATTCCGCTGCAGAGTAACTGGTTATCCAGCGCCTAAGGTTAACTGGTACCTTAACGGACAACTTATCCGCAAAAGCAAGAGATACAGACTTCATTATGATGGTATTTACTATCTAGAAATTGTCGACATTAAGTCCTATGATTCAGGAGAGGTTAGGGTGGTTGCAGACAACAACCTTGGCTCAGTTGAGCACACAGTTAAGCTGGAAATTCAGCAGAAAGAAGACTTCAGAACTCATTTGCGTCATGCTCCTGAAACTAAACCAGCTGAGGCAGCACTTGAAACTGGAAAAACAACATTTGAGGTGGTAAAAGCTGAGAAATCTGCAGAGGACTCTCAGCTGAAAGAGGTGATCAAGCTCAAGAAAGCCCAAAGAATTGTCCACGAGAAAGCCACTGAGGAATCAGAGGAGCTGAGGAGTAAGTTCAAACGCAGAACTGAAGAAGGCTATTATGAGTCTATCACTGCTGTGGAGCTCAAATCACGTAAGCGGGATGAAAGCTATGAGGATCTGCTGAAGAAAACAAAAGAAGATCTGCTTCACCGTGCCAAGGAGAAAGAGGAGGCTGAGAAGAAAAGGGAGGAGGAGCGTCGCAAAGTTACAGCTAAACCTCTAAAGCCAGAGAGAATCAAGCTCTCAGCCAGTATGGAAGCTCCGAAGATCCTAGAACGTATCACAAGCCAGACAGTTGCACAAGGAGATGAAGTCAAGTTTAGAGTCAGAGTTGCTGGCAGACCAGAACCTGAGTGCCAGTGGTTCAAGAATGGTGTTCCCTTGGAAAAGTCTGATCGCATTTACTGGTACTGGCCCGAAGATCACTTGTGTGAACTGGTGATCAAAAATGTCAGTGCAGAGGATTCTGCTAGTGTCATGGTTAAAGCTTCAAACACTGCTGGAGAGACGTCAAGCCACGCCTTTCTGCTGGTGCAAGGTAACTCAACCTTCTGAAATGTAATTTTACATTCACGTTGTGTGTTTTCTCACTGTTTTTGTTGTTACTGCAGCAAAGCAAGTCATCACCTTTACACAGAAACTGGAGGAAGTCAATGCCAAAGAGAAGGACACCATGGCTACCTTTGAGTGTGAGACCAATGAGCCTTTTGTCAAGGTCAAATGGCTGAAGAACAATGTAGAGATTTTCTCTGGAGACAAATATAGGATGCACTCAGACAGAAAGGTTCATTTCCTGTCAGTGCTGATGATTGACTTGAGGGATGATGCAGAATATACCTGTGTCACTGTAGACGATGATGTCAGCACGACCGCAAAGCTTAACGTTGAAGGTTGGTTGTTAATCTATTCACAGATGGCCAATGTGCAAACCTGTCTTTGTTAATATAATGATAATAATAATATAATGTTTAATCTGATGATAAAAGTGTTTATCGTGGGTTTGTGTTACTACTGCGTAGAATTGTCACCACAGCTGTTGACATTAATGTGTCCCCTGTTTTATGCAATACCCAGGAGCACCACTGGAGATGCTGAAGCAGCTAGAGAGCACAGAGGTGCCAGAGACATACTCAGGAGAATTTGAGTGTGTTGTGTCACGTGAGGATGCTGAAGGCAGCTGGTTTTTTGGAGATAAGCCGCTGTCTTCCAGCAGCAAGTACATCATATCCTCCCGTCGTGGCAGACACACCCTCTCTGTGAAAGATGTCAAGCGGGAGGACCAGGGAAAATATACCTTTAAAGTGGGCGAGTTCACTACTAGTGCCTCACTCAAGATGAAATGTAAGTTTTATAGGAACTAATGAAATCTCAAAGGAACATTTCTGTTAATATTGTATTATTATTATTTTTATGTCAGAACCGGATGTATCCAGAATCTAACTGGTTTGTCTTGGTGTTCCAGTGCGCCCAGTAACCCTGATGCAGCCTTTGACGGACTTGACAGTCTGTGAGGGTGACATTGCTCAGATGGAGGTCAAGTTCTCCCAAGAGAATGTTGAAGGAACCTGGATGAAGAATGGGCAACCTGTTACAGCCTCAAACCGTGTCCACATTGTAGTTGACAGACAGACCCATAAACTCCTGATTGAGGACACAAACAAGGAGGACTTTGGAATGTACTCTTTTGTTGTTCCTGCTCAGGAGATCTCAACCTCTGCAAAGCTTCTCATTCAGAGTGGGTCACCTCATATTAGTTGTGTGTTTTAATGGATGTTGTTATCCGAAATACGACATTACATCGTAACACTAAAATTTGCATTGCAGCTATTGGTGTGCTGATCCCGCTAAAGGACGTTAATGCCATTGAGGGCACCAAAGCTGTCCTGGAGACCAAGATCTCTGCCCAGGACGTCAGCTCAGTCAAATGGTACCACAATGACCAGCTGCTGACACCTAGTGACCGCATCCAGATGGTTGCAAAGGGAGTCAAGCAGCGTCTGGTGTTTACTCGGACCTTTGCCTCCGATGAAGGAACCTACAAGCTGATTGTTGGCCGAGCTGATACCAGCTGCAGATTTATGGTTCAGAGTAAGTTACACAAGAAAGGACTGTGTACGGTTTATTAAGCATGTGGGCACAATGGTTAATAATAGTTACTATCCATGAGTTACATAAGTAAATGTAATGTAAAGAAATCATTTACTACCATTTTATGCAACCTGGACATTCAGCGTGTAAAAGCTGCTCTGTGGCTGTGGAAACTGGTTCTACTAAAGTAACAACTAAATTCTGCTAATTCTACTAATCACTAAATCAACAGCTGCATCTTCTTGACACATTAACATTTGCTTTTTAAATGGAAAAGAATAAAAAACGTATATTTTTATTTATTATTATATTTTTGATAATTCTATCAGTGTAAATATGAAAGTAACCAGGTAGTCCTCAGTTAACTATTGTTCCATCTCTACAGCTGTCCAGATTGTGACTCCAATGAAGGACAAGGAGTGCTCCGAGTCTGAGAATGTCACCTTTGAGGTAGAGGTTTCTCACCCGGGTATCGATGCCTTCTGGACCTTCAAGAAGCAGCCTCTCAAAGCCAGTGCCAAGTATAAGATGGAGTCCAAGAACAAGCACCACACTCTGACGATCATGAATGCAATGAAGGATGAAGAGGGCGAGTACATGTTCGCTGCTGGTGAGAAGACGTGCAGTGCTTCTCTCACTGTAACAGGTATGCAGGATTGTTTTTGAATTCTATGTTCAAAAGATCCAGGAACCTCTGTGCTGCTTAATATGCCAATAACTGACGAGTTAACCAAATCAAGCATTGACTGAAGTCTTCTGTCACAAGGTGGTGCTATCAAGAAGCCTCTGCGTGATATGGTTGTGGCCGACTCTCAGACCACAGTGCTGGAATGTGAGGTAGCAAATCCAACTGCAGAGGGCAAGTGGTTGAAAGATGGCCAGCCCATCGACTTCAGTGAGAATGTGGCGAGTGAGGTGAATGGAACTGTCAGACGCCTGGTCATCATCATCACCAAAGCCACTGACGTTGGAGAGTACACGTATCAGGTTGCCACATCCAAGACTTCAGCCACACTGAAAGTTGAGGGTAGGTCTGTTTTTTATGAAGAAAAGAAGCAGCTTCCATCCCTGAAATAGAAGCCAGTGTCTTTCAGGAGAATTTACCCTGCGTTTCACGTAGTAATTTACAGGGCTTCATCAAAGAGACCAACAAACTGATCAACAGTAGATTAACAGTGATGTGTGTCTCTACAGCTGTGAAGGTCAAAAAGACCCTGAAGAACCAGAATGTGGTCGAGACTCAGGATGCAGTATTCATCCTGGAGCTGACCCACGAAGATGTGAGGGGAGCACAGTGGATCAAGAACGGTATCGAGATCCAGCCCAGTGATAAATATGAGATCAGTGTCAAAGGCACAGTTCACACCTTGACAATCAAGAACTGCACCACACAGGATGAATCTGTGTACTCGTTCAAACTGGGGAAACTGTCTGCTAATGCCAGGCTGAATGTTGAAAGTAAGCAACAAAAAAGAGAAGGCCACAATTTTACACAAACGCTAACAAAGTTAGAAAAGAAACATTTACACAAATGTCAAACTGTAAAATGTTTTCCAACAGCGATCAAGATCCTGAAGAAGCCAAAGGACGTTACTTCACTGTTGGGTGCAAGTGCTGTATTTGAGGTCGGCATCTCAGAGGACAACATCCCCATTACATGGATGTTCAACAAAGTGAAGTTGAGGCCAAACGAGCACTACAAGATGCTCTCTGAGAAGAAGACCCACAAACTGATCGTCCATGATGTGGACAACAGCAAAGCGGGTGAATACACCGCTGTGGTGGGCCACCTGCATTGCAGCGCCCGCCTCATTGTGGAGTGTAAGTATTAGCACAGGGCAACATGTTCGTCATCTCTGAACATGGAGGGTGTTTGAGTGTCAAAACCACACATTTCTCTCAGGAGTAAATGTATTTGTATATATTTACTTCTTCTCAGCTCTGCGTGTCACCAAACCCATGAAGAGTGTGGAGGTCCCAGAGACTCAAGTGGCCACATTCGAGTGTGAAGTGTCTCACTTTAATGTACCGTCCACCTGGCTGAAGGATGGCGTGGAAATCGAGATGAGCGAGAAGTTCAGGATTGTGGTTCAAGGAAAACTTCACCAGCTGAAGATCATGAACACCAGCAGGGACGACTCTGCAGAGTACACCTTCATCTGCGGGAACGACCGCGTCTCTGCGACGCTCACAGTCAGCCGTAAGTGTCTTCTCTATGCTAACATCTTTGATTTTGAAAATTGGTCTTAAATCATGTGACCTTTTATCTTCAGACTTTTTTCATACAGTCGACTAATCAGCTCTTTGTCTGAAAGATCTGAACTTGAATGCGTTTTGTTGGTTTTTCAGCAATTGTGATCACAACAATGCTGCAGGACGTGAATGCTCAGGAAAAGGACACAGTAACGTTTGAAGTGAACGTTAACTACGAGGGAATCACGTACAAATGGCTGAAGAACGGTGTGGAGATCCGCTCCACAGACAGATGCCAAGCCCGCTGCAGACAGCTCACACACACTCTGAGCATCAGGAACGTTCACTTTGGAGACAGTGCTGAATACACTTTCGTTGCTGGTTCTGCAGTTGCCACATCCAAACTTTATGTTGAGGGTAAGAGTTTTTTTGTTTTGTTTTTTTTACTTTTATATGAAAAATTGATTTGTTTGGATTTTTGCTTCTAAGTCATTTGGTCATTTTGACACAGTCAAACATTGATTTATGCAGCTTTTCATACATCAAGTTCCAGTGTTGTTCTTTTTTCCTTACTGTAGCTCGTGTGGTTGAATTCACCAAACACCTAAAGGATCTAAAGATCACAGAGAAGAAGAGGGCGACTTTTGAATGTGAAGTATCTGAACCGAATGTCCAAGTTATGTGGATGAAGGACGGTCAGGAGCTGGAGATGTCTGACAGGTAATGTTGCTCCTCTTCAGTAATCAACAATCAACAATATCAATGAAAACAACCTATTTATGTCACTTCCTGTGTTCTGCAGATATAAAATGACCTCAGATAAATTCCTGCACCGTCTGGTGCTGCCGTCTGTCCGCCTGTCTGACAGTGGAGAATACACAGCTGTGGCTGGATCCAGCGTGTCCAAGTGTCACCTGGGAGTAGAGGGACGGGACGTCAAGATATTTGAGCCTGCTAGCAGGAACATCACCGTGAGTTCAATTCTATAACAATGAACACATGCAGTTTCAATTTTATTACCTTGAACTTTTATTTTGTCTTGACTTTTATTTCCTGCAATTATCAACTCAATTTTATTTTCTATTGGTGAGATTTCAGAATTATAATTAAACACTTCCCATTCTATCTTTGCAGGTCGTTGAAAAACACAGAGTGAACTTTGAGTTTGAGGTGAATGAGGAGGATGTGGATGGTCGCTGGATGAGGAATGGGGTGGAGATTCAGATCTCAGCAGAAGAGAGGTTCAGTTACGCAGTCATTAGGAAGCTCCACCGGCTCACCATCTCTGAGACCTACAGAAGCGACGCTGGGGAGTACACCTTTTTAGCTGGCAAAAACAGGAGCTCCATGAACCTTCATGTCAAATGTAAGACCTCAGAGATGCTAAAACAACAAGAGTCCAGTGAAAACAACATGTTTGACTGTTTGATGTCACCTGCTGACATCATCATCATCATTATTATATATTTTTTATTATTGTTGCAGATTAATGGTTGTTTCCATAAATGTAAATGAGTGAAGTTTGATTGAACTGCATCCTGTAATGTACAGAGGCTGATAAAATCACACACCTGCAGAGAAGCCGATAAGAAAAGCATCCAATATTGTAAAAAAAAAAAGTCTTGTCTATTATTGTGATTTGTGTCACACACAAGCTAAATGTCGTCTCCCGCTGTTTTCTCCATTCAGTGCCAGAACCTCCTGAGGTCGTCCGCCACCTGCAGCCACAGACCGTGATGTCAGGTAGATCTGTTCGCTTCTCAGTGCAGGTGAGTGGCGTCCCACTGCCTCAGGTGTCCTGGTACAGAGATTCCCAGACTCTTTCCATCACTGACAAGTGCAAGTTCCTCCACGATGGAGACGAGCACACACTGCTGCTGCTGGAGGTCTTCCCTGAAGATGCCACTGTCTACAGCTGTGAGGTGAAGAATGACTTTGGAGAGGCAACGAGCTCTGCTGCTCTCACTGTGGAAGGTAATTTATCACAGTGAAGCATCATTCATGTTGGAGCCTGTTGTTTTTCCTCCAGACCTTTAGTCATATTGTAAAGATAAAATTCTATTATATAAAAGAAACATTAATAAAAATATTAATTCATGTTTAATAGTCTTTGCTGCAGCACCACATTTATTCTTTGGTCTCTTAACTCGATGAGTAACTTAATGGTTAATTGTCTCTTACTGATTATTATTCAACATTTTCTTTTCCAGTTCCTGAAGTGGCTGAAACCACTGCTCAAGTCTCAGCTCCTGTCCTCACTGCTCCCCTGAGAGACGTTCAGGTCACTGAGGGACACCCTGCTCACTTTCAGTGCACCGTCTCTGGAGAAGGTACAGACGATGTGGATTCTGGACTTTGCAGAGCTGTTGGAGATACGATCTTTACGAGATCTTTACAGTCAGCTTTACAAACAGAATTAGTTACAGATAACAGTTTAAATCAAATTTCCTGTTATTGCCAGTGAAAATATGAAAAAATGATGATGTGAGTGTTGATGAACTGTTTGTAGATGTGGAAGTCTCGTGGTTCTGTAATGGCAGAGAGATTAAACACTCAGACATCTTCACGATGTCTCATTATGGTGACACCTGCCAGTTGGACATTTCCAGAGTTCTCCCCAGCCATGAAGGAGAGTACTCATGTGTTGCCTCAAATCCAGCAGGAGTGGTCTCATGTGCTGCAGCGCTGACTCTTGATGGTGAGTTTGAGACATCTTCAAACATCAAAGACTCTCACATAGACTGCACGTGCTTCAACAGTCACGTATCTCCCAGCATGCACCTGACCAGGGACGCTCTGACGACCTCACATATTTAGTCTCATCTGGTGTTTTCTCATGATTCATCCACTACTATGCTTTGTAACGAAGGTAGAAACATGTAAACAAACCAAACA
The DNA here is from genome assembly GCA_016785345.1 of Trinectes maculatus. NCBI lineage: Eukaryota > Metazoa > Chordata > Actinopteri > Pleuronectiformes > Achiridae > Trinectes > Trinectes maculatus. Next base: position 257,357 of record JAFBJQ010006760.1, on the reverse strand, counting down.
TTAGACAGTGACATGCTCACATAACCTTGAGTTGACTGATTTCAGTGATGAGTGCAAAGCCAATAAGGGAATGAAGCTAAGGGATTTCCTTTTATGAGCATGCTTCACACAGTTCTTATTCATCTATCGGCCACAAAAGCACATGTTGCACTTCTGATTAACTGTCATATGTTTCAGGTTCATGTCAGATTCATCTGCACCTCCAGCAGATGTGTGGCCTGGCCTAGCACAGGCAGCCTAGCACAGGCAGCCTAGCACAAGCAGCCTAGCACAGGCAGCCTAGCACAAGCAGCCTAGCACAAGCGCGTCAGAAACAAATGGCAAACATACAAATTTTCATCCTAGATTCCAAACCATAATGCAAATCAGATGCTCTTTGAGCTTATTGACAAACAGGCTCCAGCCCAGTGCCCCCTTGTGGCCCCCTCGTGGGTCTTATTCAGTATTCAATGCATGGGTCAAATGAAAGTATATGTTTTAATTTTGACTTTTATTTATCATTTATTTGGAGTTTTACATCGACTGTTTTGAACATGTAAACTAAATCAGTTAGTAGCCGTGGACTGAGTCTGTTCATCCTCACTGTTAAGCACCGGTGATGATGCATGAAGTCTTCTCGCCCCTCATCGGTGGCTATAACAGTAGGAACATCTCTGCTTTTACAAGTCAATCTTTTTTTTTTCAGAGGAATGCAGCATGATCACAACAGAGCTGAATTTTGGAAAAACGTTCTTGCATTCAAGCACAGACGTAATCCATGGCTGTTTTTACTTTCTCTTATACCTTTTGGCTCCAGTCAAGTTTGCATGATTGACAGTTGAAACCAGCCACTGTCCACTCCTTCACTGAGCCTGACTGAACATCAGTGCGCCACTCAACTACACCTGACACAAGTAACCTGAAGAAGTCAGCAGACTGACGTGTTGACCTAATTTTCTACTCTTTCTTGCTGCCCAGATGAAAAGGCCTTAGCTAGTATGTGGAGCCATGGGGCTGAGATAAGTGAAGCGCTGGAGACTCAGGCAGAGAGCTTCAGCTCTGTGACAGTGGGACAAATAACCCACAGTGTTGAGTTTACTGAGATGGTCTCTCAGACGTCCTCCATGACTTGGACAGTTGAGAATCAGATGGAGACCATAAGCTCCGTGGAGGAGAGCTCCGAGCACAGCTTTGATATCAAAGTCTCAGCCTGCCCCAATCTGCTGATGGAGATGAGCGACGTCCGGGTGAAAAGTGGCGAAATGGCTCAATTCAGCTGCTTGTTTGACGGGCAGCCCTTCACCGGGGTGGTGTGGGATCATAACGGTCAGAGCTTGGTGGACACGGAGAGGATGAGCAGGTCTCAGAGGGGGGGGTTGTTGTCCCTGGTCATCCAGGGTGTTGGTGTGGCGGACCAGGGCATGTACCGCTGCATTGCCACCAACCAACATGGCCAGAACAGCTCCTCTGCTCAGCTCACTGTTGAAGGTGGTTAATCTTCCTTTTCTTCATGAGTCTGTCCCTGGTCCATTTCACATCTCCACTGCTCCAATGCCTACGTCATCTGTCATCATTTAATATTGATTTATTCTGAGCCTTTAACCTGTTAGAGTAATAGAATAACAACGTTTGTAGTCTCATCTGTCCTCTTTCTGCTGTTGCCAGCTTTGCCTTCACTAACCTCATCATCCATCTGACTAACTCCTTTAGTGTTTACAGTCATAGCCTTATTTATTCTGACCCCTAATTACTCTCCCTAACTTTATTCTCACCTAGCTAAAGAAGCAAATCTCAAAGCAGAAACCCCCGTCCCCACAGATTCTGTCCACAAACTATCTCACCCAGACAGGGAGACCCTTAGAGATCTCCCTGACCAAGACAAGCAGGAGGCAGTGGAGAAGCACGGACCATTGCCTCCATCTTCCCAGAGGCCTCACAGCTTCATCAGCCACCTGTATTTCCCTGACGTCATGCCTCATGATGAGCGAAGTCAGCGCCTTTCCAGTTGGCCTGAGTTCCTGGTCAAACTTCCCCCTGAGCTGCTGATCAAAAAGACACATGGTGGCTCCTTGTATTTCTTGATGAAGGGGGTTCCCTCTCCGTTTGTCATTTGGCTTTACAACGGGTTAAATGTTGTGGATTCTGGGTCTTACTCTCTGAAACATGATGGGCCCCTGTGCTGTAGAAATGTTAACACTGTGAGACAATCTGGACAAGGGGGCTCTTACACTTGCAAACATGTCAGCTCAGCTGAGGATGCTGAGTGCAGCACAGTGATAAAAGGTTGGCATCTGCATGCTTTCGGTCTTTCTGCTCACTCTGGCCCACCACTCAGTCACACTGCTTTCCACCTACACAACCAGTGGAGCCATATGTCTCCACTGAGGCATCACCTCTTCAACAAGGTTCTAATCACTGTGTTTAGAAGAGGTTGCTGACCATTACTCTACTGACAAAATACAGTATATTGACAAAAACATGAACAGAGATTAAGGGACTCTAATCACTGAGCACAGAGATGATTTACACTATAGACCAACATAAAGCATGTATGGAAAGGTCAATTTGTAAAGAGGAGATCAAACAAATGGATGATGTGGATGCACATTCTGTCACAGATTCTAACAGTCTTGCATCATATTAGACTTTATGTGCAGTTCTGGGAGATGTTTTTAATCTTGAAATGTTTGTGTCTTTATAGTAACTGAAGTGGAGAAGAAACATGATGTTCAGGTCCAGGAGGAAGTCAAAGGTAAATGTTATCTGTCAAAGAACTTAATGCTTTGGTCAGAGCCAAGCCAGTGTTTTCATTCATTACAGTTTGCGTTCTGGTTATTTCTTGTAAGTTTTGCAGTATTCTGAAACATATTCTTTACACAACTGAATACAAATGTACTGTCCTTTATACTCTGACGCATAAAAAATAAACCAAGATCCACATAAAAGCTTTTTAGGGCTTTAAACCAAATCTAGTCATCTTTAGTAAAAACCTTTCTATGCTGTTTTTCTGACTCAGATCATAGTAGTCTACATTAGCTATGTAAATTACTATAAATGTGTAAAACCTGTTTGTCAATGCAGCATGGGTATCACAGTTAAATATAACTTATTCAAAGCAAATATATTATTATTCTGTTTTCAGTGTGGTTTTAATTTTAGTTTTAATGTGTCTCACATTACTTTAAACTGTCATTATTCCATCACAGCTGAAGAGGAAACACGGCAGTTACACTATACTGACCTAAAGTTATCAGACAAACTAAAAACAGTTGAACTCAAGCCAGAATGTAAGAAAATAGAAAAGCCACTTTTCCTCAGCGAACTTTGCCCTGCAGCTGTGAGTGTTGGAGAAACTGCAGTGTTTACTGTCAAGGTGTCTGGTTTCCCTAAGCCGTCTGTTCAGTGGTTCCACAACGGACAGAATATAACGACTTCGTCGGTCTTCACACTCGTTCATGATCAAGATGAGTATAGCTTAGTCATTAACAAAGTTCAAACAGAGTTTGAAGGAGAGTACTCCTGTACAGTGGGTAACAGATTTGGTCAGTCCACTTGCACGTCTTATCTGCATGTTCAGCTGCAGAAGTCAGAAAGAGAGGAAAAAGCTGTTGAGGTATCTGTGCCAACTGGGAAACCTCCAAAATTTACAAAAACGATAGAGTCTGTTCAGTTGTCTGAGGGAGGTCAGGCCTCCTTCAGGTACCTTCTGACAGGAGATCCTCTCCCTCAGGTTCAGTGGCTCAGAGGCACCTTCGTCATTCAGCCTAGTAGGCTCTGTATCATTCAAAACAACCCAGATGGATCAGGTTATATTAATATTGACAGTGTCAAACAAGAACACAGTGGCATCTATACCTGCAAGGCCTCCAACCAGTATGGTGAAAAGTCTTGTACTGCTGAGCTGCTCGTGTTCAAGGAGAAAGTTGAAGAAGAGCACTCATTAATAAAGAAAACTAAACGTTTGAAGATATCTATGGCTGAACAATCTAGTTTACACCAGGAAAGAACCCGGTCTGGTCAGATGATTTATACCATTTGTACTAAAGACCAGCAGATTATTCCAAGTGAGGAGGTGGGAACCTTAGGTAAGATCAATATCTATGCTGCCAGTCTTCAACGAGAGCAGCTAGCCCAGAAGGCAGCAGTGCTGCAGTCTCATGGAACACAGGAGAGCGTTGCTTTGGCTCTCACCCATCCACGTCAGGTCTCAGCTGCTCTTATGAGACAGGGTCACATGGTGACACTTTTATCTTTGGTCCAGGAGAGACGATTGATAAAGGAGGAGCACTCTGAGCAGATTCTTCACCTGGAGGTGGTTGAACTAGAGTTAGCCAGGGAGCCCCCATCCATGCTCATGTTGGCTTTGTCTGAAAAGGTCCTCCCTCTAACCACAGTGAGACCTGAGGTCCTAACCAACCATGCTTTAGAACACATAAAGACGTCAACAGAGCCCAGGCAGCTTGATAGTGGTCTTCAAATAGAGTCAGTTCTACCCGTCCTGGATGAAACGTCAGGCGATGTGTACAGACCAGCAGTAGAGAGGAGTTTTAGATTCACAGAGGGGGTAAAGGTTCTATATTTGGCTTCTTCTGCAGAGCAACTACCAGTTACAGAAAGTCACTGTGAGCCTTTGCAAGTATTAGATGCAGCCACCAAACCCCACACTGAAAAAGTGCAAACTAATACAGTTTTAGCACCAGTGACTGAAACTAGAGTGGCTTTATCAAAAGAGAAGACATTTGAAATACACATACCTGAGCAGATCAGTCTCATCCCCTTAAAATATGTCATATATAAGTCAGCGGTAGCTGCTGAAGGAAAGCACAGACTCCAGGCTGAACAGATAGTACAGGTGCCAGGTATAGCATCATCTCTGTGTTTGCAGCCTGAGCTAGAGAAAGAAAGACACCTGAATCTGCAGGTGATCAGTGATCAGCATGTTTTACCGTGTGAGGGTAGGTTCCTCAGTCAAAAGCCCTTTGCAGATCAGGCAGAAGCAAAAAAGTCTCCAACTTTGTTGCATTTGGTGACTAACGTAGAGCAGAGGGCTGTTGTTTGTGAGGGAACTTTTGACTTTGCAGTAACAATAAATGCCACCTCAATTCAGCCAAAGAAAGTGTTACCTCAAACAAAATACCTTCAATCAGATAATCCTACATTAGTTCTACAAAAAGAAGGCATATTTACCATCACTAAACCTGACCAACAGGTGGCAGTGCAAAAACAAGTAAAGACTAGAAGGCATTTAGCTTTATCAGAAGAAAGAAGAGAGATCACAGCATGTTATCACAAAGATCTTGATTTGTCAGTGACAGGGGTTCAGGCGCAGCATCGAACTGAGCCCAAACCTCCCAATATCCTCACAGTCTCCTCCCAGACCACACAGCTCCTCAAGCACACACCTCTTACTGCTGATGTGCAACAGCAGCGAGCACTTGTCCAAAAAGAGGATTACTGGAACATCATGCACTCTTTGAATGTCACAGACACTCAGTCATTTGAGGAAGAACATACTGTTATTCTGGGAACTAATGAGAAATTCAGACCTCAGATAAAAACTGAGCCAAAGATCCCTAAAAAGCCGATTTCCATAGTGGAAAATGCAGTCGCCACTGAAAGCTGTACGATATTAGAAGCCGCAGAGCAGGACTTTGCTTTCCAAATCCAAGAGGGACAGTCAGTCCGACAGTCAGTATTGCTAGAAGAAAAGCGGGTCCTTGTTGGTGAGCATTCAAGTGAGACACATACATCGAAGGGGTTATTTGTCAGGGTTGTGTTGCAGCCCAGTGGAGTTCTGTTTGTACCTGAGTCTCAGGACACACAGATTCTATCTAAAGAACTCAACTTTGTCATTCAGATACCCAAACCATCAAGTGTCAATATCCGTAATCAGCTCAAAGATGCTCTTCAGTCTGCTGTAGCCACAGAGCAACCAGTGTTACTGGCTGATGTTTTAGGAAAATTAAAGGCAGTGGAGTTGCAGGAGGTGAAGGTTCAGAAGGAGCCAAAATGGGCCACATACACTTACCTGATCATGACATCAGGTGTTCCCATGGAGGTCACTCTGTCATTTGAAGGGGAATACCCTCAGATAGCTCACCTTGGGTCTGAAGTTCAGGTTGCTCTGCATGCTGTGGTTTTCCAGGAGCAGCAAAGTATGACATCAGGGCAACCAAGCACTTTGCAGATTGAAAAGCCTTACAAAGCGCTGGCCAGCTCAGCACCTTCTAAAGAGGTGTTGTCATCTGTGGTTGACTCTTTAGTGGTGGCAGAAAGTGCACTTAGGTTTCCTTCTCCTGTGTTCCAGTCTGCATCCATCAAAAGTGAAGAAAGTGCATCCTTTAGTAGTGCAACCATTCAGAGTCAGCCTGACTTCCATGAATCTAAACAGATAAGCAGGAAGAAGGTAAGGTCAGAAAGAGGCGTCATTGTTGCTGAAGACTCCTCCAAAGTTTCTGTGGACCAGGTTTCTATGGGACATGTGGACATTTTTGTCCACAAAAGAAACGTAGAAGAATATCTCTCAGAGGCCGTCATGATCAGTGAGTCCTCAGACAGTGTGGTAGAACATCCAGTTGTTGTTGACTCGCTGCAAGACATCTACGCTGAGGAAAATGGCAAAGCTGTTTTTACTTCCACCATAAAGTATGTCACTGATGTAAAGTGGTTTTTAAATGGGCGGCTGTTGAAATCTGGCAAAGAGTTCAAGTGTTCCAAGAACATCGACACATACACACTGGTTATCAACAAGGTTGTCAAGGAGAGGCATCAAGGAGAATATGTTTGTGAGGCCGAGAATGAGGCTGGCAGGACTACAACGTCTTCTCGACTCACTGTGATTCAACAAGGTTTGATGATGGACAATTGTTTCATATCATCATCAACTAACTAAGCTGTTGTCACTTCAGTCATAACTCAGACTTTAGCCAAACTTGTGTTATGTGTGTGACAAAAGCACAAGAATCCTTCATTTGTTTCACCAGACAGCAGCAGCATCCTCACTTTTCTTCAGCGCTCATTCATTCCTTGACAAACACACTACCACCCCTCCATATTCATTCATTTACTGTTGAAAGGAACCACTGTCAATTCATTCTCTTCAAACATTCCTGCTCCATTATTCTTTGCATGTCGTCTTCCCTTTTTTTTTTAAATCACAGAACAGCTGTTCAGACACTTCATTCTAAACCTAATCCCATTTTCCTCCTGCACAGGCACAATAATAACTTTGTGTTGGTCACTTTCCATCCCAGGTCAACTACATCACCACCTACAATAGAACAGTGTGTGTTTTGCTCCGTTTCATCTTGTGGTTATTAATATTATGCTGTCATTTCTCTTTCCCTCTGCAAACACAGTCAAACCTGTGTTCAGGCACAGAATTGTCCCTGTGGAGATCAACATTGGCAACACGGCCAAGTTTGAATGTGAAACTGAGGATGCCCCGAATGTGAGCTTTAAATGGTTCAAAGATGGAAACCCCATCAAAGAGGGGGACAAGTACAGGATTATCAGTCGCTTTACCACTTCTTCAATGGAGCTTCTGACCCCAGTAAAGGAGGACAGTGGGGAATACACCTGCAAGGCCTACAATAAGCATGGCAGTGACGAGTGCACTGCGTCTCTCAGTGTGACAGGTAAGAGTGACGCATGTTTACTTCCTCTTCACTGGTTGTGTTTAGAACATTGTATCTTCTGTTTGGCGGTTTTCTTTTTATTGTCGCCTGTGCTTCGGTTGGTTTTTAAAAATAAAAAAGGGTCCAACATTTTTCTATTAATTTATTCCTTTTTTCCTCTTAATTCTTGTAGAGCAATGTTCTCCTGCCTTTATAACCAAACCTGAGGCTCAGACAGTGTTTGTTGGTAAGAGGGCAGTGATCCAGTGTGTGATAACAGGATCTGCTCCTCTCAGTGTTGTCTGGCTGAAAGACAACCAGGCCTTAGTCAAACTGCCAACACACTACCAAAGCTATTGTGAAAAGAATAAACACACTCTTGAGATAACCAAGCTGGAGGCAGCTGACCGAGGGCTTTATGGTTGCCAAGTGTCTAATAATGTTGGGATGGCTGAATGCAGTATGGAGCTGCATGTTGTGGATAAGCCCAACTTTGTAAAGCCCCTGGGTCCTGTAACTGCTGTGGTCGGAGCTCCTCTGCACCTGGAGTGTCAGGTGGATGAGGACACAGGAGTGACGGTCACCTGGACTAGAGATGGTAGAAAAGTCCACCAGTCTCCAGACTGTAAACTGTCTTTTGAGAATAAGATGGTCACCCTTAATATTCTAAAGATGACACTGAAAGATTCTGGAAACTTTGCATGTAAGGTGACAAATGAAGCTGGGAGTGCAACGTGCTCCACTGTGGTGAAGGTCCAAGGTAAGAGCTGTCTTGTTCATTGTTTTCATGGGTATAACAGCATTCCAATCTCATTTGAATAATGCAGTTTTATTTAGTGGTTTGAAATTCAAATGCAATGAGTGCAGCGTCCTCTATTTCAATGCCGTGTTTGTTTTTTTACTTCATCGTGGCCTTTCATGGCACTCACCTCTTCAGAGCCACCAGTCTTTGTAAAGAGGCTGGAGGCCGCCACACTCTGGAAGCAAGGCAGCACTGCACGGCTGCAGTGCGCGGTCAAAGGATCCCCTGAACTTCACACCACCTGGTATTTTAATGGCAGTGAGTTGTCTGCTGCGGGCAGATATGGCCTGAGTCTGAGGGACGGTGTGGCCACTCTTGAGATTCACAATATCATGTTGACTGACAGTGGAAACTACACCTGTGAGGTTTCTAATGAGTCCGGCAGTGAAAGCTGCAGCACTAAAGCGACAGTGAAGGGTGTGTAGACCTTAGCAGTATTTGTTACAAAACCAAATGTCAGTCAGAATAGGAATTTTTCTCACTGAAATATGTTCCACTTTAGAACCTCCATCTTTCAAGAAGGAGTTGCTCCCAGTAGAGGCAGTCAGAGGATCTGTGGCTGTGCTGGAGTGTGAGATCACAGGCTCTGCACCTTTTGAGGTGGCCTGGAAAAAGAATAAGAAGCAGCTGTCCACAGACAAGAAGTACAGGATAGTGTCTCAGGGATCCCTGACCTCTTTGGAGATCCACTCGTTTGAGAGCGCTGACTCTGGTGAATATGAATGTGTTGTATCCAATGAGGTTGGCTCAGCAAGCTCAAAGGCTGTGGCTAAACAGAAAGGTTAGTGATAGATAAACAAATAAAGTTTGAAAGCAGATTGTATTATAATTGTACAAGTCTTCCTGGCTACTGGTTTTATTATGATGATGAATCCTGTATCTCCAGAGCCTCCTTTGTTTTCAAAGAGGATTGAGAATGCTACAGCAGTGGTGGGAAATACAGTGAAACTACAGGGAACTCTTAAAGGTTCTGCTCCCATCAATGTTAAATGGATGAAAGACTCTGAAATACTGAGAGATGATGATCCACATGTCCACATGGCATTTGAGAACAATGTCGCCAGCATTTCCTTCTCATGTGTTGAGATTAGGCACGGTGGCAAGTATACATGCCTTGCTGAAAATAAGGCAGGAGAGCAAAAATGTGAAGCTGTCTTAAAAGTTCAAGGTTAGAATTCTTTCCTGTTTACTGGAAATATATTCAAAGTTCTGATGCAGATGTTTCTCAGATCTTAAACTCGTGTTCTATTTTAGAACCTGCCAGGATCTTAGAGAAAGCACCATCCATCAGTGTGACTGCAGGGGACTCAGCCACTTTAGGCTGCACAATATCTGGAAGCCCAGAACTGAAAGTGAAATGGTTTAAAGATGGAAAGGAGATGATCAGTGGACGCAAATATAAGATGACAGTGAAGGAGAATACTGCCATCTTAAAGATCCACACAGCAGATAAAGGAGACACTTCAGAATACAGAATGGAGGTGTCCAATACAGTGGGAAAAGACCAGTGCACCTGCACAGTCACTGTTATAGGTTAGTTTTAGAGCAAAGACACCACAATGAGAAAGATTGAATGATCTGGTCTTTGATGACTGCTACAAATGTAACAATCTTTTTACACAGATCGTGCAGTTCCACCATCCTTCACTAAAAGTCTAAAGAAAGTGGATGGGAGCATTGGTAGTACTGTAACTTTGGAATGCAGAGTTTCTGGATCTCAGCCAATGGTTGTTTCTTGGCACAAAGATGAAAAAGAAATCCAGAGTGATGACAAATATAAGATTGATTTCAGTGAGAGCACGGCCTCTCTGATGATAACTGGCCTGAATCAAAGTGATGGTGGAGATTATTTCTGCCGAGCCTCAAACAGTTCCGGGGAAAAAGAGACAAGTGGTACTTTGTCCATTAAAGGTCAGCACACTTTACGTTTTCCATAAAGCTAACATTCAATCAGAATGTTTGAACAGTTTTGAACATGTATGCTGTTTTTGCCAAAATAACTCTAGAACCTCCAGTCTTCACGGTGAAGCCTGAAGCCATGGACGCTTCACCAGGAGCAAATGTTGTCATAAAAGCAGCCTTTACAGGATCAGCTCCGCTGGTCGTTAAGTGGTTCAGAGAGGAGAAAGAGATTTTCACTGGGGGGAAGTATTTCATAAAAAAAGATGTCTCTTCAAGCTCTCTGGAGCTTCACTCTGTGAAACCAGGTGATTCTGCTAAATACACATGTCAAGTTTCCAATGATGTTGGGAAGGTGGACTGCACCGCGGAGCTTTTTGTGAAAGGTACCACTGAATTGTTTGGATTTGAAGTGATTATCCGTCAGTCTCTATTAGACTGGTTTTAACTGTACTTGTTACTGTTAATTTACAGAAGCTCCAACTTTTACAATGAAGCTGGAGCCTTCTCAGCTGCTGAAAACTGGACAGCCTCTGAAGTTGTCCTGCAAAGTGCAGGGAACCCCTGTGATAAGCATCACATGGTTTAAAAATGGCTCAGAAATAATTGCAGACAACAGATACACATTGTCCTTTGACAGCTCAGTAGCAACTCTGGAAGTAGACAATTGCTGTGTGGAGGACAGTGGAGATTATGTCTGTGTGGCGTCCAGTGAGGCTGGCAGAGACCAGTGCAACAGCTCAGTGACAGTGAAAGGTTGGTTCAGTCTTTAGTGTCCACTGGTTTTCTCAGTCTGTCTATCATAACGTCTGGTCCACATTGTCCTTACACATGTTCAGCGTTGCTTACATTGATTAGACTCACATGGCCAGAACTGATTGCTCATTGAACTGTGTGGACCAGACTGGATTCATGAAACTTGGACTGCCTTCAACTCTAAAGTCAGTTTAAAACATCTAATATGTTTTCATTGTGTTTTTTTTCTTGTAGAACATCCAGTGTTTGTTAAGCCGTTTGAATCAGCTTGTTTTATGAAAGGTTCTGACATAATCTTGGAGGGAACCATTTCAGGTTCTGCCCCTTTTGAAATAAGTTGTTTCTTCAATGATAAGCTCCTCAAAAGTGACAAAAGAAATAAAATCAGCATTGAAAATGATAAAGTCACTCTTCAGATCTCAAACTGTGGCATTGGAGATGCTGGGACGTATCAGTGCACAGTTGTGAATGATGTTGGGGAGACATCTTGTTCTTGCCAGATTTCCCTGAAAGGTTAGTCAAGGTCGTCTAATTGCATGCTGCTCTATTTCCTCATGACTGATGTTTGCAGATGTTAGTAACAATGGTTTGGACAGACATGTATAATATTTCTCTCCTAATGGTCTTGTGTAGTAATAACAACTCAAATCCAGTCATCATGACATTTTACCATTTTATAAAAATAGGTGGTTAGATCAGGTTAATCATGTTTTTACAATGTGGTGCTTTACGCTTGTTCTCGTCCACCCATAAGCTGCAATCTCATTTGTGGTCTTGTCTTAATAGAGCCGCCATCATTTGTTCAGAGATTAGAAGACATGTCCTGCATAGTGGGCTCTGAAATTAGTATGAAGTGCATGTTGTCTGGAACACTTCCCATGACTCTGTCCTGGATCAAGGATGATTGTGAGCTCACAGAAGACGAGCATGTTAAGATGTCCTTTGAAACCAAATCTGCCATGTTGAATTTGAAAAATGCTCAGTTGTCCCATGGTGGGAAATATGTCTGTCAGGCAGAGAACAAAGCCGGGACTCAGAGATGTACCGCTGTGCTCAAAGTGACAGGTTTGTACGATGTTTCTCTTTCATATTTGTTTGCTTCTCTGTTGTTTCTGTCAAGCTTGCTGCTTTATCTGTGAGAAAAAACACCTGTAAGTAGGAATCGTTATTTCAGGTTTGAATGGTTGTGTTAGCACAGAGCCAGACTAGGCTGCATATTCTTAGGCACCTAGTCTCTCAAGCCCAGGAGACATAATGCAGGAAAGGAGCTGAGCTCAGGGCTGAGATACTAAAAACACAGCACAGACACCAGGTCTGTGCTGGGGACGATTGAATCAGAGAAGGTGGACACAGCGAACACCTGTGAGGTGTCAAATGTTTCTCGGTGCGGTTCTTGGTGCGGTTCTTGAAGTTCTGGTGTCTGGCACAGCCACTGATCATCAAATGGTTCAAAACAACAAAGAGAATCCGACCACTCTGTGATGAAAGACCTTTGTGTGTTTGCTTTCTGTTGCTCTCCATTACAAAGTAATGTGTTTTGATCATGTTTTTTTTTTCACTGAAGGAAATCATTGATGGTATTAGTTTGCTTTGTTATTTCGAAGCCACCATTTTCTGTGGAAGAGCTAATTGTGTGCACAGTGGAGTTTTCCAGCCACAGGTTATTCACATACCAGGCTATGAGTCATGTGTTGTCTTTTTCCTCATGGGTTTTAGTGCCATAAAAATGAATCGCTGACCATGAATCTCAGGGCATTGTTTCAAAGTATACTGTACTCTGCTGAAGTATCTTTGAAGGAACTGTTGTTGAAAGGTTTGACTGTTCTTTTTTGCTCACCACTGCCATTTAATTAAGTCAATTATTTGCTTTCATTTTTCACGGCTTCTCTTTCTTCATTGTCGTTTTCTGTCTCCTTGATCACCATACCATTTTTCTCTTTTTGGGAATACGTGGGAATGTTGTCTTCTAAATCACTTGCCTACATAATCTATATGTTATGTTGGGGCTCGAGTATAATGTTGTAATGAAAATGACATCTTAATCTTTTTTGACTTTGCAGAACCTCCTCGATTTATCCTGAAATTGCCCCCCACTACCTTTGTGAAGCAGTGTGAGGGACACAGTTTTGAATGCCAGGCCACAAGCTCACGCTCCCTGAGTGTGTGTTGGTACAAAAACGACCAACAGATTACCGATGGAGGTAACTGTAAGATAAAATTAGTTGGCTCGACTGCGTACCTCCAGCTGCACACCACAGGGTTCGAGGACAATGGAGTCTACACCTGTGAGGTCCATAATGATGCTGGCAGTTCAAGCTGCAGCACCATTCTCACAGTTCAAGGTCAGCTATTGAGCAAATATATTTACAGCCCATCACCTATAAACTTTTTTTGGCATGGGAACCCTAACTCGAAGGAGTGAAACTCCCCCTGATTCACATTTTAAAAATAACATCTGGATTTTGACTTTTTATGACTGTTTTTCAAGACCTGTCTAAAACATCAGCATGGAGTCCAGTGGCTTATGTCAAAATAATGATTTATTTCGTCTCCATTGTGTCAGCATGAGTCTGAGAGGAACCTCTTTTTTAACAACATGTTTTGCCTATTTTTAAGTAGGGAGCTCCAGTATATTCTTGACTTATCGTTTTCCCAAATGAATCTATCTGATCTATACATAAATCATAGCAATAACAATTTGAAATAACGCGTTTTCAGTCTCTCACTAATGATTTTTGTTTTTCCATCAATGTCTGAATGGATCCTCTTGCATGGACTGAACTTCAGCATGACCCTCATAAGGATTTATTCCCAGTGGAACTGTCCGACCAGCGAGCTTGCCGTCTCACTTGTCCTCAAATTTGATGTGAGTTAATGTATCTAAACATATTTTCCAGAGTCCCCATCCTTCACTAAAACTCCAAGCCCAATGGAAGGCATTAAAGGAAAGGACATCAGCCTGCACTGTGAGATTTATGGTACCCCACCAATCCAGATTAGCTGGTACAAAAACAAAAGGCCAATAAAGGAGAGTAAGAAATACAAGATGGTTAGTGAAGGCAGCTCTGCTACACTTCACATCATGAAACTGGAGGAAGCTGATGCAGATCTTTATGAGTGCACAGTGTCAAACAATGTAGGAAGTGAATCCTGCCGCACCACGGTTACTCTTAAAGGTTTGTACAGAATCAGTGGCCTTTTCCTTAACGCTTAGGCTTAGTCCTATCAGGTCCACTCACCTATCATCTTTCTATCATCATTCAGAGCAACCGGCATTTGTCAAGACACTTATTGACCAATCAGTGAGAGTTGGTGAGCAGCTGACACTTACGGCTACCGTTAAAGGCTCTGAGCCTTTGACTGTGTCTTGGGTTCAGGATAAGGAGAAGATTCTCAGAGAAGGTGACAACAGGATGATCACGTTTGAGAACAATATGGTCACACTTGTAGTGCCTAAAGTTGACGTGACCACAGCTGGTGAATATACCTGCCAGCTAAGGAATGACTCTGGAGTTGTGGAATCTGTTTCCCATGTGACAGTTCTAGGTTTGTAGAACTCTTCCTCTTCTTCTTATATTTTTTAATATTGTTGTTTGGCTCAATATTTTCTTCATCAATTTCTAGAACCTGCCACAATTGTGGATAGCCCAGGATTCTTGAATGTGAAGTCAGAAGAAAATGCAGCTCTTGAAGTCCGAGTTTCCGGGTCTCCCCAACTGAAAGTTAAGTGGTTCAAGGATGACAAAGAACTCTCTGATGGTGCCAAGTATCAAATATCCTTCAGAAAAAATGTTGCCATCTTGAAGATTCGGTCTGCTGGCAAAGTGGATGCTGGGGAATACAAACTAGAAGTCGCAAACCATGTTGGAGCAGCTTCTTGCATATCTAAACTCTCTGTCTCAGGTTGGTGGACATTGGATGCATCACATTTTTGACCTTTCTTATAAAATCTGATCCGTTATATCAGAAATTCACTGGAATTTTTAACATTTTTTGGCAACAGATAAGGTGATTCCTCCAAGTTTTATCAGGAAGCTGAGAGACACCCACTTTGTTATGGGTAAGCCTGGTGAGATGGAGTGCAAGGTTACTGGCTCTGCACCTTTAACCACTTCCTGGTTCCACGATGGCCAAGAGATCAAAAGTGGGCCAAACTATGACATTAGCTGCACTGATAACAACTGCACACTCAGCGTTTCAGCTATCAGGATGTCCGATTCTGGCAGATATACCTGTAAAGCTGTAAATGCTGCAGGGACCAGTGAGACAAGTTCTACAGTTACTGTATCAGGTTAGTAAACTTGACATTAATAAAAGTGGAAACAACGTTTTTCCTAGCGTGCGCTCATGCAGGAACTTATCCTACAATTCACTTTTTTTTAAAATTTGAAACCAGAACCCCCATCTTTTGTGGAAAAACCTGAGGCGAAGGAAACATTGCCTGGCAAAAATGTGTCTTTCTCAGCTACATTGAGAGGCAGTGCCCCTCTAAAAGTGAAATGGTTCAAGGGAGCCAAGGAAATGCAGCACGGTAGAGGCTGTGAGATTGCCCTGAAGGATGATGTCACCACCTTGGTGCTTCACAGAGCTGACAGGTCCCATGCTGGAGAGTACACCTGTCAGATCATCAACGATGCAGGAAAAGAAAGTTGCTCAGTTAACCTGTTTGTAAAAGGTTTGTTAGCAACACAATGTCTCTTTTTTAATCATCAGTGAACTTTCAAAATACATTTTGTTGAACTGATAATGGAATGACCTCTCTTAGAACCAGTACACTTTGTGAAGAAGCTGAGGGACATTTCCTGTGAGAAGGGCAAGCCTCTGAGGCTGGAAGTGACATTTGCTGGGACACCCAGGGTCAACGTGTCCTGGAAGAAAGACGGTAGACTTATCTGGGCTTCATATAAGTACAACGTGATCACCACAGACACATCCTGCATCTTGGAGGTTCTGAACTCTGACCGTATGGAGGCAGCCGGTAGATATTGTTGCGAAGTAGAAAATGGAGTTGGAAGTGACAGATGTGAAGCACAAGTATCAATTCTAGGTAATGTTAAAAGTATACATGTCATTTTTTTGAAACATTCTTTTCATTTGTTCATCTAAAACTCAACGTCTGCAGTCGTACTAAATTATCATCTTTTTACTTTAGAACGACCATATTTTGTTGAACAAATGGAGCCAGTGGAGGTACTCATGGGTGATCCTCTTACCCTGAAGAGCCACGTTTCTGGATCACCTGACATCTCTGTAGCTTGGTTTAAAGGCGACGGGAAGCTGCGCAAGTCGGACACTTGCTCAATTGACTTTGCAAATGGTGTTGCCGCTTTAAAATTGTTCAAAACAACCAAGTTTGATCAAGGCAAATACATCTGCAAGGCCGAGAACCGGGTTGGTTCAGCTTCCACCAGCTGTAATGTAACAGTGAAAGGTGATTTTTCATTTTCCGTGTCTTTTTTCTGTGATAACAGATAAAATTGTCCTGTAATTGTGCATCAGGTTTTTAGGACACAGTGTTCAGCTGACTTGAATTGAATGAAATTTCAATAGCCAGCTCTAATCCCTGAAAATGGATCCTCTCCCTCTTCTTATAGTGACATAAACTCGGTGTCATTTGATCAGACAGAGATTGTCCCTAAGAGCAAAAAACAAAAAACTAACATACCTTTCTCCTTATACTGTTCTAAATTGCATTAACATTGTCATAGAAGCATGGCAGTATAACTGTGGGCACATTTCTAACATCAGCATTGCTCCTCTTAGAACCTGTGCGTTTTATCAAGATGCTGGAGGACACCACTTTCACTGTTGGTCAGCCTCTGAAATTAGTCTGCACATACACGGGGAGCCAGAGGGTCAGCGTCACATGGAAAAAAGACGGCAAGCTGATTTGGGCTTCTTATCAGTATAATGTTAGAACTACTGATTCCACCTGCATTCTGGAGGTTCTCAACAGTGACAGGCCTGAGGCTGCTGGGACATACACATGTGAACTTACCAATGGAGCTGGAACTGACATCTGCCATGCTCGTGTCAGCCTAGGTAACATCACAATATTCACCATCACCATCTGCTTTCCACTAACTTTGTAACCTACCTTCTAACACAAAATAACATCGACTACATGCAACTAACATCACCATTATTCCTCTCAGAGTTTGTGCTTTGTGTGGCTTTGTGCAAATGCTTGATGACACATTATTTAGACTCCAGGAACCTTTGAGCCCCAGGTGTAAGTACACTGGCAAAACTAACATGGGCATCGTACAAATACAGCATCAAACGCACTAATGACACCTGCATCCTGGAATTCCTGAGCAGAGAAGATGTGATCAGAAGATACAAATGCTGAAGGAATGGATATCTGCCAAGCTAATGTTAAATTAGATAACTTACCTCATTATTTTGAGGGGTCTGTCATACTTATGCCACACTAGGTAACACAACAAACAAATATACTTGCGAAATTTCCAATGCAGGAGGAACTGACACCTGTCATGCGCATGTTAAACTACGTAACACACTTACACATTTAATTAAAATTCACTCCCCTCATGTGGCTGTACTTACTCCTTTTATTTTTTTATTTTTTTGGTCGTTTCTCTTTGTCCCAAACCTGGATAAAGTTGGTGTGTTTATGGTGATTGATTTTGTGTTTGCTGGATTTGGAAAGAAAATGATTCTGTGATGAGTAGTTTAGTGATGCAGCTCCTCAAATCTGAAGGTTTCCAGAGTTCTCCAGTAGAATGAGATCCATGTGACAATGGTTCAGACAGATACTGTAAATGCTTACTAGACAAGGGAAATTGTAGACAATTTGTATGTTTGCTGCTGTCTTCCAGGTCATGTTGTTGTTGTTGTTGTTGTTGTCTTATGTGCTATGATGCTGTGTTCTCCTAAGGCTCTGTTAAAGGCCCAGTGGCCTGGTGGGTGATATGTTTTTGAAATTCGAACCATTTCCTCATGTCTCATCATGGCCTGTTTTTTGTTTTTTGCAATTTCTTTCTCCACTAACAGAGCGCAAAGTCCCTCCAAACTTCACCAAGAAGCCCTCAGAGTCCATTGTGGATTCAGTGGGTAAGACAGTGAAGATGGAGGGTCGGGTGTCTGGCTCCCAGCCACTGAAAGTCACATGGTTCAAGGACAACAATGAAATCTATGCCTCTGACAAATATGACATTACCTTCCAAAACAACATTGCTGTGCTATGTATCAGAGACTCCATCGTCTCTGATGGAGGCTTGTACACCTGTGAGGCCTCTAATGAAGCTGGCAAAGCTTTGTGTCGGGTTTCTCTCTCAATTTCAGGTATGTGTGTTGCATTTTGTTCGTCACCCATTTATTGAAAACAGATGATGGTTAGACTTGCTGCATGTTGCGATTAAGATTACATCTCTAGTGTTGAATGTCTTTGGGTTAAAAGACTCAAGTGTCACAAAGAAGCACAGAATCATTGGTGCAGTTTTGTCTCTCTCTCTCAAGTGTGTTGTTTGATAAGCTCACATCTGCAGCTGTCCTTCTTCTTTTCATCCCCTCCTTCAGAAACTGGCCAGGCTCCGAAATTTGACATATGTCTGGAGCCGGTGACGGTGAGTGAGGGAGAGAAGTTAAGCCTAAAATGCCACGTCAGTGGTTCTTCTCCATTGACCATCCAGTGGATGAAGGACAGGAGGGAGGTGAAGTCTGGTGGAAATACCAGAATCACATTTGCTGAGGGGACGGCCTGTCTGGAAATCAGCCCTGTCTCAAAGACAGATGCAGGGGATTACCTGTGCAAGGCCAGCAATGCATCTGGTAGTGACTTCTGCAAGTCCAGGGTCACTGTGCAAGGTAACATTAGTTTGAGATTTCAGCTTTATGTATTTTTTTCCCATTCATTTTCACACAACAAATCAATATAATGCTGCACCTTACAGTAGAATCTAACAGTCGATTTTGGTAATCAGTCACTTGATCAGTCCTTGAAATTAGTTTTGTTTGAGATGTAAGAGATAAATCTGAAACTCAGAGACAAATCCTACAATCTAAGCAATTCCACTGAATGCAATGGCTATGCCATCCAGAGTAGCTGTATCATAGATAAGATAATCATTCTCCAGGTCTATCAAGTAGTTTTGTTAGGCTGGGGTTTGAAACACAAGTTGCTGGTTTAGATTAAGAGATACATGCCAACAATGATATAAATAAAGCTGTAGCACGTCTTTAGCCACAGGACCTTGGTTTATGATTTGGTTGGAGTTTTTTGGCTTCTCACCTACTAACTGTTCTTAGACAAAGGAGCCAAGGCCCCCGTCACAGAGGCTGCTGCTGCTGCTGCTGTCACTGCCCCAGCTACAGCTGCTCCCGTCAAAAGGCTTGACAACCTGTTCTTCATTGAGGAACCAAAAAATGTTTCCGTCACAGAGAGTAAGTAGGATTTTAAAGGACGTTTCTGCACCTAAGATCTCTGTTGTTGAAGATGCAATACAGCTATTTGCTTGATTTGTTTTTGACAGAGGGCACTGCAGTTTTCATTGCCAAGATCGGAGGTGACCCAATCCCAAATGTGAAATGGATGAAGGGCAAATGGAGGCAGATCACTCACGGTGGTCGTATCTCTGTTGTGCAGAAGGGCCAGGATGCCAAATTGGAGGTCAGAGAGGTGACAAAATCTGATTCTGGTCACTATAGATGTATTGCCACCAACAGGCATGGAGAAATAGAGTGTGGTGCCGAGATGGAGGTCACCAAAAAGGAGGAACTGGAAGAACTCGGAGACATTAGGGGAAAGCTAAAAAAGTAAGAGCATTGTAACATGTCACTGTTTTGCAAAGATGAGTTTCTTTGAAGAAGCAGTAGAAAGGAAGTCCTCTTTTTAGGTTCTACTTTTTATATTGGAGTAGAAAACTATCTCAGGCCTTGTACTTGATTTTTGTGCATTCTAGGACTCCCTCAAAGCAGAAAAGCCCCAAGAAAGACCAAGAGGTTGATATTGTGGAGTTGCTGAGGGGTCATGAACCTAAAGACTATGAAAAGGTTTTGCGGGAAAAGGACATCCATGACTATCGTGCCATCCTGCAGGCCATCGAGTTCTTGAAGAGGGAGAGGGAGATGGAAACTGGAAAAGAGGTGAGAAGAAGACAATGAGAGAATGCATGACTGGTTGTCTAAGATTTAATGCTACAAGAACCAACTAACACGTCAATTTGTGATGTACTTCCCTAAGGCAACACAAAAATACAGCTATAAGAAAACCAGCAGTTCTTTGTTGCAGATTCTGGTCTTGTGTTTCCTGTGTGACATAACTCAAATGTAATTAACATTTGTTAAGAACTGGGATCTAACATCAACTCTTGAGCATTCTAGCGTAACCTTTATTTTGGAAACACATAAAAAACGGAGAAAAACCTGTTTAAGTGATTTGTAGAGGTTTAAAAATGGAGCAGCAGTAGAACTCAGACAGCACATTTCATCATTCACACAGTCAACTGGAGTCAACTGCCTTGATTTACTTTCTTAAACCATTGTTTGTGTGGCTACAGGAAATAGAGCATGGAGGTCAGGTTGAAGAGAAGGACATGGCCCAGTTCATTCAGCAGCTCGAGAGACACATCAGCACAGAGGTATAACAACAAGTCATCTGCAGTGACAGCCGACAATATACAATTCCAAAAGGGCTAAATCTATTTCACATTTCAAATATCTCTTTCATTTTCAAATACACATAATATACAAAACACAAGCTGAGCCTTTTTATATTCAGCTTTATTCAAAATGAATGAATTTAAAATGACTTATATTCATTTCTCAAATATAATTTGACCAAAGATGATTTATCCTAAAGTAGAGCTAAAAATATATAAATTTGTAAATGGTAAATTTCATCTGTAGCTGTAAGGCAGCAGCATTACACCACAGTTCATTAGCGTTGTCCTCTTTTATAATTAGCACACTAACGAGTAGAAAGTATGTAGAAACAATGAAAGATGCACAGCGTAACCAAGACTGGCTCTGGATCCTCAGCCTGTCTCTGTCGTGGAGGACATCGTTGATCAGCTGGTTGCTGAGAACCAGGCTGCCACCTTCAAGTGCCAAATCAGGATCAACTACCCAGAGATCACTCTGACCTGGTACAAGGGAACCCAGAAACTAGACAACAGTGACAAGTATGACATCAGTAGTGTGGGCGACCACCATTACTTGAAGATCAACAGCTGCCAGCCTAAAGATCAGGGAAACTACCGCGTGGTGTGTGGTTCTCACATCTCCAATGCCAAACTCACGGTCTCAGGTGAGTTTGTTTGAATTTGTGTGTTGGAAAAGAAGTCTACGTGTTCTCAGTTTGTCCCTGAGTCCCACTGCTTCTTATCAGGAGGTGGTTTCAGAACAGGTGGAACTCAAACTGACCTCTTTGAATCTGGGACGGTAGTGAAACGTTTATTCTGTGTTTTGTTCTTGTTTTCTGTTTCTTCATTTCGATTTTTCATTTCAGTCCAAAAAGTCATTATATTTCTAACAACATAAAATCACAAGTTAACTGTAATTATTAGATTTGAGCCAGACAAGTTCAGTTCATTAAAAGCATCAGAAGCACTGAGGTCAGTGAGTGCTGCTGCTGCCTTTGAGTGTGAGTTGTCCTTCAACAGTGTCACACAATGTCACATGGCACAAAGACATATGGAAGACAATTCAAACTATAACTTCAGGATTATTGGCCCAATGCACCTGATGACCATCAGCAACGTAACCACTGACCCTTCATCCTTCATGTATTATATTATTATAGATTCAAATGTAAAAGATCCCAACAATAACTAGAGTGAAATGAAATTATAATAATTATCTGAAAGCTATTTGACAGAAAATGTTTAATCTTAATGTAACTGACCAAGGAAGTAAATATATTTGACAGTTCATGTATTTAAGAACAGGTTTCCACCAAAAAATAACTAACTAGGACAATTGAATTAAAAAAAAAAAACATTTCCAAACACTAATGAACTACCTAAATCATTTCCTGTCATGTGATCTCAGGCGGTTACTCTGTGATTACTCGTCTGGAAACAATGGGAGAAGCTCGCAGCACAGCTGAGCTTCACCTTCCAGACAAAGGTCCGTACGTTTATCAAACGCAAAAAATACTGACGTCTTCAGTGGCCAGAGAGTTCTAATAACATGTGATACGCTGTCCTTTCACAGACATTGGGTTAGGAAAGGTTCCTCATGGTGAGTAACAAACATATCTGCGTTATGTAAAGTCACTATAAATAAACACATTTTATTCACTGTTCAGCGAATGTTATTACAATAATAATATTTAAGACATTTAAATTAAATGTAAACGTTTAAGACTGGTGTTTGTGGATAAAACTTCAGATATCCCAGACACTTCAGTTCAAGGACCAGAAACAGCTTCTGCAGTTGTTGACAGAGGTGAGTCAGCGTCTACCAATCCAGCTGATCTTTACCTCTTCAACTTCGCTCACCTTTTCTAAACAATGTTTTCTGCCCAAAGATTTGTCAGAACTTTATCACCTTGAAGAGAGAACAGAGTTGGAAGGTACAATCATGAATGATCAAAAAGTTGCATCTCATCCATTAACACAAATATAAAAGTATTAATTCATATCTAAAAACATCACCACTACCAAATCTTCACCATCATTACCACTACCAACATCATTATTATCATAACTGTCATCATCCTAATTAACTGTGTGGTCAGTTTCAACATAAAGATCATCTCTCTTAATAACTCTAACATCGTTACTATGTATGTAATATTCTCAATATGCTCAGCAGTCATAAAACCAAATGCACAGTGAATGAACCAGGTGGAAGTAAAACACTACTTCTACACTACTGTTCAAAAGAATGAAAGTTTATTAAGATTTGAAATTTGTCTCTACAAAAAGTAGAATTTCACAATAAAATATATACTGTAGCACTTATTTTTTAAGAGGAGTTTTCCTTTATCACAGGTACCAACTTTACTCTGTTTGATAAAAGGACTTTTTCAGTTTGTCTCTTTATGTGTTCATTCATCTTCATTAATGTCATCAACAGTTTTCTTTACATGGCTTTCTAAGTTGTTATTCATTTACAGAACATTAATAACTGGGGATAGTCTAAGTGTGATGTTCCTTCAGTGTCACAGTTTTTTCTAAGTTTGGTTGTATCCCTCAGCAGAGGAGAAACAATATGTCGAAGAAATAATCGAGAAGACTCAGTTTGAGATAAGAGAAGAAGTCCCCAAAGGTATCAGAAAGGCGGCGCCATTTCTTTCCATCCGCATGGGTTGAAACGCTTCACCTGCTGCTTGTAGGAGCTTTTTTTTACCTAACTTTTCAAACTCTAGCTGTAGTCGAGTAGACGCGGACATTTGGTCTCTTCTGCCTTCTACTGTCTTGTTTCTCTTATCCATGTTTTTCCTGGCCTCTACTCTTGTTCTTACCTCCGTTGCGCTCTTATTAATCCTTGCTGGCCTTGTGTTCAGTAGATGGTAATCTGGAGAGTGCAGAGTGGAGCTTGGCTGTCAGATTTTTCATATGAATTTCTTTGTTTTGATGTTTTAAGTTCCTGAGCTTCTCAGAAGACCAGAAGAAAAACCTGTTGAGGCTGCAGCTCCATGTCCAGCTCCAGTGAAAGGTATCATGAGCTACTGTACATCTTTTTATTCTTAACACAAAGGTGCCTCCTTATCTACGAACCCCAATATCTTTATTTGTGTTTATTTAGACTTTTTTAGACCTGTTCGGTTAAGCTGTTCTTTCTTTTATTAAATTCTTCCTTAAAGGTTTCATAATAAAAAAGTCTTGAATTTAGTATTTACTGTGGTCAGAAAACTGAAATTGATTAATAATGATTTGAAGTACCTGAAGGATTGAGGCCACAGCTGGAGGCAACTGTCGCCGCCCGTAAGTGGGAGGAACCTTCAGCTCCAGAAGGTAATTTTATTGTCAATGTGTAAATCATTATTCGATATTCTTTATGCTTTAAACGTTTTATTTATTCAGCTTACGATGAACATCATCTTCATATTTTCTTTGAAACGCCGTCTTTCTCATCTTAATGTTGTCGTTAGTGCTACGTCCCACAGTTCGAAACAAGCATTGCGTCTTGGATCTTTGTATTATACATTTCTGTGTGTTCTGTTGTATTTTCTGTTTTATGCAAGTAAATTGTAAATCTTGTATGAACCTGTTGACTCAAAGTAACTTGTCCTTTTGACTTTGAAGAACCTTCAGTGGACACCAAACCAGAACCTGAGGCAGAGATATTTGCCAGAAAGGTCACTCCTGAAACGAAACATCTCAAGCCAATAACAGCAGAACAAATATTGTCTCCTCCTGAGGCTAAAGTGTTGCCACAGAAACCAGCAGCACTTGAGCTTGAACCTGAAGGAACAGAAGATGAACCAGTCAGGGAAGCAACAGAAGCTCCTAAAGCGAGAGGTAAAGTAATAAACACTTGGAGTCTCATTTGTGATCTTCAGGTTTGACATGTCTGTGTAGGTCTTGAAGGTCTTCGACAAACTGTTAACCTCTTAATTTACAAATTTTCAAAATGTCTAACTGTACAAATAAAAGGAAGAACTTGATGTTATTTAAGTAAACATCTACAAAGTGACCAAACCACTTAAAACTCGGATTTCTCCACCAAGAACTTAAGATTTTCTGGAAGAAGAAATGAGACTGACATTTCTCTTTTGAACGTTTACTCTTTCATGTGTGTCATGTGAATTGCTTGCTGGATTGTCCATGGTTTGTTTGAACTCTTGTTAAGTTTTTTGTTCTTTCCACTCATCAGAGTGGACTTTGCTGTTAAAGCAGTAGTTATCAGGTCACTGAACAAGTATACATAATGTTTTTAAAGTACCAGAGCCATCAAAGCCTGAGGGACCTGTAGTTCAGCCAATGATGGCCCAGGTTGCTTCTACAACAGCTGACCGTGTTCCAGCTAAAGGTATTTACAGTTGATGTGTGAATCTTTTCTCAGACATTGAAATCACTCATTAAGAGTGTTGTCTTTGATTCCATGTCTGCCTTGGCCTTTATCTGTGGATAAAACAATACTTCATATTTTCTTAAGTACAAGAAGCAACTGAACCAGAGGGACCGCTTGTTCTGCCACCCACACCGAAGAGTACTCCACCTACTGCTAAAGGTACTGCAGAAAGCCACTTCATAGACATTTTGTTTGTGTTATGTCATACTGTTATAATGTATTCTGTTTTATAGATGTGTGTGCTATTACTGCTTTTTAAAATCTTTCTTAAATCTTTCATGAATATCTTTGAGCTTGCCAAGCACTCGTTAGAGTGTAATTTTCACTTTTGGGGTTTTAATGAGATCATTGTCTTACAAATAAATGTTCTTCTAAGTTGTCTCAGATCTAAAGACACCTGACACTTCAAGAAAACTTTTGCGTGCTGATAAACCTGAGCCGAAAGCACCACATATTCCTGCAACAAAACGAGAAACAAATGTTCAGGTCCAAACAAAGGGGTTTGTCAGGGTGCCAAAGAAGGTCATAGAGGAACCAGAAAACATTACAGAAGACATAAAAATTGTTCCTGAAGCTCCAGAGAAAGTCCCAGAAATACCTACGATAGTTCCTTCCCTAGAGGAACTAGAGAAGGTTCCAAAGGAACCAAAAAAGGCTGTAGAAGAAATAGCACGGCTTCCTGAAGTCCAAAAGAAAGTCCCAGAGACGCCAAAGAAGATTCCAGAAGAACCCAAAAGGGTTCTAGTGGAAACAAAGAAAATTACCGAATCCTCAATGAAAATTTCAGAAACACAGAAGATAGTCCCAGAGGCAAGGAAGGCTCGAGAAGAACCTAAAAAGGCTGTGGAAGAAATAACCTTGGTTTCTGAAGCCCAAATGGAAGTTTCAGAAACACCAAAGAAGGTTCCAGAAGCTCCAAAGAGTCTTCCAGACGCATTAAACGTAGCTCAAGAGGTAATCAGAAAGACTACAGAAGATATAAAGAAGGCTCAAGAGGCACACAAAACAGAACCAACACAACCACAACTTCTGGAATCACCTAAACAAATTCTTCAGGCCAAAAAGCCTCAACAATCAGGTAGATATGGATGCAAATATGAAGTTTGAACATCTTATCAACTAACCCGTGGTCATCTTGACATTTTAACTAACTGTTAATCTTTTACTCTAATAATCTGTGAGTTAATCCTTCACAAGTTTTGTCTGTGTGCTGTTGTCTGTTTACCGTTGTTACTGTCGGATTACTGTTACATCATATCAATTATCAAAACAGCAACAACCAGGGAGATACCACAGGACACAACAGTGCAAGCTAAACCAAAGCTGGAAGCAATCACACCCATCAAAGGTATGCTTAAGATGTTTCTTAATTAAGTTTAGAAAGTCAGAATAAATAAAAGTCACTCGTATTTCTTTGACCTGAAACAAGATGAGTTCACATCTTCTTTTGTCAGAAGAATCTTTATATCAGATTGTAAATTATTATATTTGATAATCACACGAGAAAATATACCATGCTGTGATCTTTGTCTTGATGGTATTTGTTTTGTGTTGTTTTCCTCCCGCTCACTTCTCTTCTTCATTTTTTGGTGATATCTTAAAAAAAAAGTGGTTCCCCTGACCACTGATCTTCAACCAACAGTTCTGCCTGAAGTCAAAACGGAGTCTCTTATTTCAGAGGGTGAACACATAGATAAGGAAGTGAAGCTAATTCAGTCGGCTGTGTTTGGGGTTCTTACATGGAAAAGTGAGGATCAGCAGGTTGAAGATGTTGAGCAAAGATACACAGAATATGAGGCTGAAGAAACTAAAGACACTGAAGCTTGTGATGAGGATTATAGAAAAATGATGGGAAAATTGACCCCTGAGCCAGAGGAACTATATTGTGAAGATCATCCTGTCCAAGCAACAAGGTCTCTCACAGCAAGTAGCTTGTCACCTCTAGTTACAGTTCCTTCACCTGAAAAAGTCTGTTTTCAAGAAGAAAATTCACTGCAAGAGGAAACTAAATCTTTCCTGAACTTTTCTGAACTTCGCAAAGCATTTGTGGCCACTGAAGATTTCTCCCCTGAAGAAGTGAACCTACCCAAGACATCTATCCATAAGGACTTGGTTTCTTTAATGAAAGCAGCTCAGTTACCACCACACAAAAGCAATATTCAGTTTGAACAAGATAGTCAACACAAGACTCAAGAGTCTACTCAAGCTCTTACACAAGAAAGATTTACCTCTCAACGTGATTGGTCTGCTGAAGAGAGAAACGTGTTATCTAAATCTCCACCAACACAACATGATAACAAGAAATCAAAGATGACAACAGAGGAGCTTAAACACCAAACTCTTCAGAAAGGTATTCTTTTTTTACTGGAGCCGCACAGGCTCATGATCACCGTTTGGTCAACCCTTCTTTTCCTTTATTGTACTTGCCTGTCTTCTAATGTTGTCTTTAATAACATCAAAAAAGTACATCATCTTAAGATAATTATCACATTATCGTCTCTTTTTTGTGTGATTTGAAGTCATTTGTGTCTAAATCATCTTTTGTCTTTTAAAGTCTTTTCCATGTTGGAATTTGAGTTTTAGTTAGTGAGTTAGTAAGTGACTCTGGCTTCTCGTATTCCCAATGTGTCTTCTCCAGAGGAGAAGAAACCATCCACACCAACACCAAAGCCTTCCCCACCTGCTCCTCCCACAGCCCATGCACAGAAAATTGCGCCCCCTGCAGGTAGTCTGTTCAGCTTATCTTTGTCTGACTGCATCAGTTCATCATATTGTCTTTCTTACTGCCTTTTTTGTTTCTTGTTGTCACTGCTGTCACATGTCTCTTCTGTTTTACTTAAGATGTTTTCTTGACCTTTGCATCTAATTTTCTCAAAGTTTCTCCCTTGGAGGAGAAGAAACCATCTGCACCAGCAGTAAAACCCTCACCACCGCGCCCTGCTCCTGCAGAGAAAGTCGTTCCCCCTACAGGTAGTTCTTAGGCTGGATTTGTATGGTCTTGTGTTAGTGTTTTCTTTGTTGTCAGTTTTTTTCCATGTTTAATGTCACCTGCTGCTTGGCTCTGTTCCCAGTCTGTTTCTTGACCAACGGCGTTGTTGTCTTGGTCATGATCTTGATATCTTGTACTTTAAAGTGTCTCCACCAGTGGAGAAGATACCATCTGCACCAGTTACAAAGCCTTCAGCTCCTGCTGCTCTTGCAGGTAGTGTTTTCTATTTGTTTGCTGGTACCTAAAATTCACTCCTGTACGTGTGTTACTGTGTTTCTTTGAAAAACAATATGTCTAAGCTATGCATTGCTTCCATCTTGCAATCTTGAATATGTTCTCTGTCAGTTTGACAGTGTTGTTCCTTTTATATCTTCTGTCTTTTTGATTGTGACCTATGATATATTTTTTTCTCTTAAGTGTCTCCTCCAGAAGAAACAAAACTATCTCCACCAACAGAAAAGCCTCCAGCAGAAAAAGCTGTTCTTCCTGAAGGTAGTGTCTTCTATTTGACCTGTATGTTATTTAAGTCCTTTGTCTGTCGGGTCATAAATAACAAACAATACTTGTTTATTATCAGGGGTAGGGATATTTGTGAGTGCATGTCAGTTGACTCTTTTTTGTTAGATCTTTGCCAGTGGTTTAATCAAATTGGCATTCTTCTAGCTCAAGTTGCACCTGTGGAGAAGAAACTATCTCCTCCAGCTGTTAAGGCTGAGCCATCCCCTGTATCAGAGGAAATCTCTCCACCTGAAGGTAACATTATTTCTGTAGGCTTTGTCCTTTGGCATTTCACACCTACGTCTTCTTACAATGTATCGGGTTAGATTTTTTTTTTAAATTGTCAGTTCTGTCTAAATCTGTTGGTTTGATGTTTGTAGATACCAAAGTTCATTTTTTAACAATTTCCAATGATTTGAACAGTATCTTTCGAATGAGGCCAAATATCTTTATATATGTTTCTTCAAACACTTCTTGGTGCATCTGGATTTCAGAGCTCACATCAATGCAAATTATTATGGACAATGTATGCCACACTTTCTTATTATTTCTCATTAATTGTCAGTCTGTCCTAAAAGGTAACCTTCTTTTTCTTTGATTTAGCTACATTATTTGTACTACACATACTAATTGATCTAAAAATGTTTGCAGACAAGGGACCAGTTTCAGCTCCTGGACCGACTAAAGGTATATCAAATATTTACTTCATTATTCATATGGAATAAATATGAATACATGTTGATACATTTGTTGTTTCAACTACAAAACATTTGTGTTTATGTTTGTGGGGTACGAGAGCCTTTGCTGTAAATATTACATTCTCTGTTTTCTGTAAGTCAGTTTGTTAATTTTATAAAAAGGTGTATTTACTGCCTCAACCACAGTGACACCTCTTAAGCGAAAGGATAAGGTTCAGGAGAAAAAAACTCTAGATTCTCCTGACCTGAGAAGTAAGTTCACCAGAATTCCCAAAGAAAAGGAACTGCAACCAGAGGTCATTATGTTGAAGAAGGTTCCAGTGAAACGCCCCGAGCCTGAAAAGCAAGTTGTAACTCATAAAGCTAAAGTGACGAGGCATCAAGTTTCAGAATTAACTGTTCATAGACTTCACGACAGAGAAGATCGAGAGGTAATAACACTTGGAAGAACTGACCGAGTCTTCACTGCAGAGGAAGAGACTATTCAGTTAGGACATTTTGAGGTTGCTGAAAAGATTGCACCTGTGCAAAAAACAGAAAAAGATGTTTGGACAAGAGCTCCAAAAGCACCGAAGGAGGAGGAACCTGAGCCACTAAGTGTGGATAAAAAGAAAATAACAAAACTGCTGAAAGCAGATGAGCACGAAGAATCAGTTAAATTAAAACCATCTGAAAAATCTGGGAAACCAGAAGAAGGACTTCCAACCATCAAGCTAAAAAAGGTGCCAACAAAGCCCAAAGAGTCTAAGGAGGAGGTCCTAACTCACAGAGGTGATGTAACAAGACATTATGATACAGAAGTAACTGTTCATAGACTTCACGACAGAGAAGATCGAGAGGTAATAACACTTGGAAGAACTGACCGAGTCTTCACTGCAGAGGAAGAGACTATTCAGTTAGGACATTTTGAGGTTGCTGAAAGGATTGCAGCTGTGCAGAAAACAGAAAAAGATGTTTGGACAAGAGCTCCAAAAGCACTGAAGGAGGAGGAACCTGAGCCACTAAGTGTGGATAAAAAGAAAATAACAAAACTGCTGAAAGCAGATGAGCACGAAGAATCAGTTAAATTAAAACCGTCTGAAAAATCAGGGAAACCAGAAGAAGGACTTCCAACCATCAAGCTAAAAAAGGTGCCAACAAAGCCCAAAGAGTCTAAGGGGGAGGTCCTAACTCACAGAGGTGATGTAACAAGACATTATGATACAGAAGTAACTGTTCATAGACTTCACGACAGAGAAGATCGAGAGGTAATAACATGCATCAGAACTGAACAGGTCTTCACTGCAGCTGAAGAGGATTTGGAAGTGGGCTCTGTGGATGGACTTGAAAAGCTACAGACAGAAGATGAGAAACTGAAAAGTAAAAGAGACCCTAAAGCATTGAAAAATGAAGAGCCTGAACCAGTTTTAATTATGAAGAAAATAAAGAAACTTCCAAAGAAACATGAGGAACAAGAAGCTGTGACATTGAAGCCATTCACAAAACCTCAGAAAGATGTGACAGATGAGCCTCCAAAAGCTAAGGAAGAGGGTGAAGCCAAAACAGATAATGCGTGTATTACATTAAAGACAGCTGAAAAACCACAGAAAGATCACCTCTTCATTGGTGCAGAGGAAATTCCTGAGAGTAGCAAAAACCAGAGAGAGAACCAGCAGGAGGATCATGTACCCAAGGATGAACCATTTATTTCCACGACAGATAAAGTGAAAGAGCAGGTTCTGTTGACGCCATTAACCAAAGTTATAAAGCCTGACGAAAAGCCACAGAAAACAACTGAGGAAAAAGTAAAGAAACCTCAAAAGAAAGAAGAATCAGTTGTTCCACCCAAGAGGCCAAGTCCACCAGCAAAGAAAGAGATGATGCAGTTAAAAAAAGGCGTTGAGCTCAGAAAGACTTCATCACCTCTAGTCAAGAAAGAAAATCTGGATGAAGAGAAATCTCCCAAACTGAGTGAACCGCTCAAGAAGTTTGAGTGTAAAGAGAGCCCATCACCAAAAACTGATGAGTCAAAGCAAAAGGATGTAGAACAAATCTCCACAGAGAAGAAATCAAAGGCTGAAAAACCCCAAAAGATTCACAAAAGTGTTTCGCCAATAGACTCTTCTGCAGCTGTAACCCTCAAAAAGATCCTAAAGAAGCCCCTGGCAGATGAGGTACTAGAACCAGGAAAATCTAAAGAGAGGATCCCTCTGGTAAAAGAGGTCTCTCCTGGGGCCGTGGAAATGAAAAAGGTACCCACCCAGCCAGAGGAGGAGGTGTCCAAAGAGGAGCCGGAAGAAATGGGGGAGGAGGAAGTAGAAGAAGTCTGGGGATGGCAACTGGTTCCCTCAGAGGACTGGGAAGTTGAAGCAGTTGATAGGGCAGTGGAGGTTCCAGGAATGGCTGGTGGTAAACAAGGTGAGACAAAGGCCAGAAACTTTCCCTGATGACGATCCTGGACTTCCCTCAGCCCATATAAGATGACTCATCTAATTCTCATCGTTTACACGTTCAATATCATGTGATCCATTTGTATATCATAAGTCCATGTGTCTGTCTCTGTCCAGTGTTCCATATTTAACGTTCACACATGGTCGGTCGTATGTTTGCCTTCGAAGACGTCCTCCATATCAATCATTCATTGTTTGTCATCACCACCATCCGTGTCATTCAAGATGACCACATCCTAATTCATACTTTTATGTCCTTGTGATCATCCTGTCTTTTTATTCATCCATTTGTCAAATGCTTTACTCCATTATTTAAAATGTTTGATATCCCTCTCTTATTGTTGTGTGGATGTCTGTCTGTGTTTGCTGTGAATCTTTTGCTTGTTATTCTGTGGAATTTTTACATCTTACAAGTGAGCTTTCACAGAGACTCATCTTCCTCTTTCTTGTCCAGATGGGAAACCATCAGAGGAGGCACCCAAAGGCAGAGGCAGAGGATTTGGGGGTGAGCTCACACTGCTAACGGTTTTAGGTCTTTGTGTTACATGTTTGTAAAGAAGAAAGTCTATGTTTTTTCTTGTCTTCTTTGCTAAGTCAAACTCGTAGTACTCAAACCTTTCCAATCTCTTTGGTGTCTTGATATTTACAGATTTAATGCAAACTTTCACCATCATGCTTCTCAGCTGTTGTTGTTTTTCTCATTTTGTCTTTTTGAGTTTTGTTATTGTCAGATTGTTGACGGCTCATGTAGGGTGACTTATAGGGTGATTCTTGTATTCTGTTGTCCGAACTTCATTCTGACTTTGGCTGAATATAAGACCATATTATAAACATCCTGGTAACTTTTTTTTGCTTTCTTAAACCACCTGATGAAGTTTTGTATTAATGTTGCAGCTAAACAGACCCCATCACCTGGAGAGGGCAGGGGTCGTGGCCTAAGGCCTGGTGGAAAAGGACCGTCACCTCCAGAAGAACCTTTTGGAGGGTTCAAGCTCAAAGCTGTCCCTCTAAAGTTCATCAAGAAGCTTAAGGACATTGTGTTGCAGGAAGCCGAGTCCATCGGTTCTTCTGCAGTGTTTGAATGTGAAATCTCACCTTCTACTGCCATCACATCATGGATGAAAGATGGCTGTAACCTGCGTGAAGGCCCAAAGCACAAGTTCACAGCTGATGGCAAAGATCGCAAGTTGAACATTATTGATGTCCAGCTGTCTGACACCGGTGAATACACCTGTGTGGCCAAAAACGCTGGCAGAGAAATAACATGCACTGCCAAGCTGATTGTTGAAGGTAAATGCATGAGGATTTTATTCAGCACAAACAGTCTCACACATACATGTACTATTTGACTTGTTTAAATATTTTTTATAGTCATCAGAATTGACAAAGGTCAGGTATGGTACTGGTATGATAGCAACAGTTGATTGTTTTGTTGTATTGTATTTTTTAATGGTTTCTCTTTGTGCAGAGCTGCCAGTGAAATGGATCAAAGAGTTGGAACCAGAGACAACCTGTGTGAAGGGTCAGCCCATGTACCTGACATGTGAACTCAACAAGGAGAGAGAGGTGATTTGGAAGCGTAACGGTGCACTCCTGAAGACACAGGCTGGAAAAGTGGCCATTAACATCATTGGTATGCAGCATGCAGTAACCATTCAGAATGCCACTGATGAGGATTCTGGTGCCTACACATGTGAGGTGGACGGACAGGAGGACGTCAAGACAACAACCAATGTCAAAGTAATCGGTAAGATATCAGCAATGTATTGATGAGGAGACGCTCACTTCATTTTTACATCATCATTATCAATTTATTTGGCTCATTTATTTCTCATGGAACGTTTGTGCTGCATCGTTACTTAATCAATCATATGTTCTGTATTATTTTTTATAAATACATATCACATATATCATATATATTTATAGCAAGAATAAACTGCCAGCAAACATTTAGAATAAGAAGAACCTATTCTCATGATTTTTCAGGATTCATTCATTTACTTTTCATTGAACCAGCACGATGGCGTAGTGGTTAGCGCTCGTGCCTCACAGCAAGAAGGTCCCCGCTTTGAATCTCGGTTCAGGGTGATCTTTCTGTGTGGAGTTTGCATGTTCTCCTTGTCTCTGTGTGCGTTCTCTCTGGGCTTCCTCTTCAAGCTTCCTCCCACCGCCCAAAAACATGCACTCTGGGGGTTAGGTTGATTGGCCGCTCTAACTTGTCCATAGGTGTGAATGTGAGTGGGAATGGTTGTTTGTCTGTGTGTAGATATGCGAGAGGCTGGCGACCTGACCTGTCCAGGGTGAACCCTGCCTCTCGCCCGGTGTCAGCTGGGATCAGCTCTGGCTCCCCTCATTCCCCCCGTGACCCCGAAAAGGATTAAGTGGCAGAAAATGAATGAATGTCCCTTTAACTTCCTCAAACTTTATTGTTACAAAATAAAGGCAGTTGCACCTAAACTGACGAAACGTGACGTCACAATAAGTGACACCAGGATTCAAATGTCCATCATACTGTAATGCATCACCTGTAACACACAGTAACATATTTAAGGATGAAACTAAGGGCTCATTTGTATTTATGCAAACACACTGCACTCTCTGTCCTCAGAAATCATCAAAGACTGGCTGGTCAAACCTCTGAGAGACCAACACGTCAAACCAAAGGCCAAGGCCACCTTCAAATGTGAGCTCTTCAAGGACACACCCAACTGGAAGTGGTTCAAAGGTGAAAATGAGCTCACACCCTCTGACAAGGTTGAGATCATCAAAGATGGACAGAACATGACACTGACCATCAACAACTGTCAGCCCGAGGACGTAGCAGACTACACCATTCAGGTGGAGGATCGCAAATACACAGCGAAACTGACACTGGGAGGTTAGTGTACGTTTCACCAGGTAATTGTGAGGGCGGAGGCCAAAGAGCTAAATGTGTGTTTGATTTCAGAGCGTGAGGCCGAAATCCTGAAGCCGCTGTCCAGTGTGGAGGTGGTCGAGAAGGAAGAAGCAAACTTTGACACTGAAATATCAGAGGAGGACGTGGCAGGAGAATGGAAACTGAGAGGACAGGTGTTGACCAGATCCCCGGTGAGTGTCAAGAACATGTTGATGAAGTAAAGAATTCTCAGGCTGCAACATAGTGTGTGAATAATCTTAACTACACAACATTGTCTTCTTATTGTATTTTGAAATGAGAGTGAGTCAAACTGCTGTGGGGCCGTGATGTCAGACATCTGGGACCCTGCTCAGTAAATTGGTTTCAGCTCAGCATGATGTTATTTTGTTATGTTGTTAAATGAGACACTGTTACATCAGATGTCTGGTTGTTTATTTTGATATAAATTAATTTCTAATGATCTTGACCTCATTAATCTTAGCTTTCTTTAGCTAAAGTTTGTGAACACTGTTTTTCAGACCTGTGACATTAAAGCTGACGGCGGGAAACGTTTCCTCACACTCAAGAATGTGCAGCTGGACCAGGCCGGTGAAGTGTCTTACCAGGCTCTGAATGCCATCACCAGTGCCATGCTCACTGTGAAAGGTAACAATCTGTCACTTAACCGTGTCGCACCGAGTTTTCTGTTGTCTGCTGATTTTGTGTGTCTCGGAAAAAGAGGACAATTTTGCAGAGGGGATTTGGTAAGCAAAAAGGCTCTGTGAATAACGGTTGGATTATTCGCACCTCTCAGAGATCGAAATGGGCTTTGTTGACCCACTGAAGGACGTTTCTGTGCCTGAAAAGAAACAGGCTAAATTTGAATGCACCATCACAAAGGATGTGCCAAAGGTCATGTGGTTCCGGGGGTCAGAAATCGTCACCCCAAGCCCCAAATATGAGTTAATTGATGATGGGAAAAAACACATGCTGATTATAAACAGCTGTGAGTTTGATGACGAGGCTCAGTACACGATTGAGGTGTTGGGCCAAAGATCGAGTGCTGAGCTGACAGTGGAAGGTAAGTGGCTCAAGTTCACGTTGCTCTCGTTTTGTCTGTGTGGTCATTCGGTGTTTGTGCCCAATGGCAACAATCTGCCATGTTTGTCCAATGACTCAATGTATTTCAGGCATGAGGCTGAAATTTGTGCAGCCGCTTGAGGACCAAACAGTCAAAGAAGGTAACACTGCACGCTTTGAGCTTGAGCTGAGCCATGAGAATGTGCCTGTGGTTTGGTATCGAAATGAAGTCCGACTCCACGTGAGCCGGTCGGTTCTCACACATGTGGAAGGAAAGAGACACAGTCTAGAAATGAGGATGTTGGCTCTAGATGATACCTGCCAGGTAAAGGCAGAGGCCAAAGGAATATACTCGATGGCAAAACTGACTGTAATAGGTAAACAAACGTTTTCGTCCCATTTGTCTCTCATGTCTTTACTCTCAGCAACATTCAGTAATTCTACATGAGTGTATTTTGTTTCCATTCATTTGTTCCATTAGAAGCATTCGAAGATAACATTGATATTTCAGTAGATGATGCTCTCATTTTATTTACTTCATTATTGATTTCTTTGTGGAGGAAACTGTGAATTAGAAAAATACTACATAAGATTAGTAATTGCTCTCTTCACCCTGCAACTACTGATTATTTTCATTATTGGTTCATTTGTTCATGAGCAGGTGATGATCCATTTGGCCATTTGACTTGTCACACTGTTGTTTTTCAATTTTAAAAAATCAAATAATGCTGATAAGACGCTGGTGTAACAAACAAACACCAAACTCAAAAGTGAACTCATGAGGTTTCCTGAAACTGATGACTTTTGGTCCTCGTTCCAGAGGGCGATGCCGTATTCGTGGTGAAGCTGCAGGATTACGCCGCCACAGAGAAAGACGAGGTGACTCTGGACTGTGAGCTGAGCAAAGACGTCCCCGTTGTTTGGTATCACGACGACACAGAGATTACTGCATCCAAGATGGTTGTCGTTAGATGTGAGGATAAACGGAGATCTCTGGTCCTAAAGAAAGTGGAGCTAAACAACAAAGGGAAATATGTATGTGACTGTGGAACGGACAAGACCTCAGCCATCCTCACTGTTGAAGGTAAACCAAAACTTTTAGGGTCAGAAAGAAATGATTAGGAGAAATAATACATTATTACATTGTATGTATATGCATATATTTTATGAGTGAGAGTGGTATCCTAATGGCTGGAGTGATGGGCTTCACACCAAGGGGGCAGGGGTTTAAATCCCCCTCTCAGCACCGCCCTGGGCTCTTGATTAAGGCCCTTAACCCCAATTACTCCCTGCGCACCTTAAACGGCATCCCGCTGCTCACCCATGTGTAATGGGTTAAAAGCAGAGAAACCGAATTTCTGTGTGTGAAACATATTAGCTGCAATGTTCTTTACTGCATTTCACATACTCTTCCTTTACGTCCAGCGCGTGACGTCAAGGTTGTTCGTCCAATTTATGGTGTGGAACTGTTTGATGGAGAGACGGCTCGTTTCGAAGTGGAGATCTCTGAGGCTGACGTACACGGCCAGTGGAAACTGAACGGGGAAGTCCTTAGTCCGTCTTCTGTGAGTACTGATCAATTAATCACATTACACACTATATATATATATATATATATATATATATATATATATATATATATATATATATATATATATATATATATATATATATATATATATATATATATATATATATATATATATATATACTATATATCTATATATATGTACCTTGACAGGATATTGACATCATCGAAGAGGGAGGCAAGCACACCTTGATCCTGTACAACTGTAAAGTCTCCATGACGGGTGAGGTGGCCTATGCTGCTGCCAATGCCAAATGTTCCGCAAACCTGAAAGTCAAAGGTGAACCACCAAAGGAAACAGCTAAGAACAATGAAAAAATATTTCACACACTTTCCTCGGGATCTAAAATCAATTAGTCTGAACCAAAAATCTTTGTTGTTTTTCTGCAGAACTTCCTCTGAACATTCTCGCACAACTGAATGATGTTCACGTGTATGAGAAAGACGAAGCAAGATTTGAGGTGGAGGTGTCCAGAATGCCAAAGAGCTTCCGCTGGCTGAAAGGTTCACAGGAGCTTGAGAGTAACGAAAAGTATGAAATGACCCAAGAGGGAAACATCTTTGTTCTGTTGATCCGATCCGCCGCTTATGATGACGAGGCAAAATATATTTTTGAGGCTGAAGACAAGAGGACAATGAGCAAACTCGTCATACAGGGTAAAGCTATGTTTTCATGAAAAACCTCCTTTTGGGCAAATCAATTTTTATTTTAAAACCAGTTTAAGAAACAGATTTAAAACTCATTTAGTTGCAGGTTGAAGCATAAGAAAAACTATAAGTATTTGCAATTGAGCAAAAGAGCAATCTGTTGAATTGATATTTTTTATTAATATATATGAATGTTTTTACTGTGCAGGTATTCGTTTGGAATTTGTCAAACCAATTAAAGACGTGACGGTGAAGGAGCGCGAAACAGCTGAATTCAGTTTCGAACTCTCCCACGACAATATCCCAGTTGTCTGGTACAAAAATGACGTACGTCTTCATCCCAGCAAGGTGGTGCACATGTCGGATCAAGGAAAGATCCACACGCTTGCATTCAAGGAGGTCACCATTGATGATACATCCATGATCAAAGTGGAGGCGATGGACAAGGCCGTGACTGCCCTGCTCACTGTGATTGGTCTGTAATGTTTCCACTTAATTCAATGGAAATATCCTCCTTTACTGCTGAATCAAAAAAATTGTATGGATGTAGAATTTGAGGATTAATGTGATTAATATAAGATCATTTTCATTTCCCAAACATGACTGATACCTAATATTAAATCATCTTGATTCTCTGCAGAGGGCGACCTTTACTTCACCACCAAGCTGCAGAACTACACAGCTGTGGAAAAAGACGAGGTGAAGCTGGTTTGTGAACTGAGTAAGGCTGTTGCTGACGTCAAATGGTTCAAGGAAGGAAAGGAGATCATTCCCTCCAAAAACATTGCCATCAGCACAGATGGGAAGAAACGCATTCTGACAGTCAGGAAAGCAGAGAAAACCAACGCTGGAGAGTACACCTGTGACTGCGGCTCCGATAAAACAACAGCAAACCTCAACATTGAAGGTAAACCCTCTAAAGAAGTGTGAGATGGAGGTTGGTACAAAGGGTTGCATACAGAAAACTCTGACGTACTGTAGGTCAGGGTTAGCGTAACACTGTGTCTCTGTAGGTTCTTTTATTCTGCTTTAGTTTAGCAAACATAGCAGCTTTAATTTTTTTTCTATAGTTTGCTCATCACTCTTGATAAAGAAAAGTAAATATGAACACAACATTCTCTACAAAATATTGATCAATGATAACTGTGCTTGACACTTCAGCCTCACAAAGTCACGTTTCCCTTGTGTAATATTTTGGTCAAGAGTTAAACATTCACATGATGAATACACTGACAACGTGCGGATGCCGTGATTAGTCTAGTCATGAAGAATTACGTATAGTAAAACTAATTTCCACCCTTGCAGAGCGTGACATCAAGGTGGTCCGTCCGCTGTACAGTGTCGAGGTCACAGAAACAGAAACAGCCAAGTTTGAGACAGAGATTTCAGAGGACGACGTCCACGGAAACTGGAAGCTGAAGGGAGAAGCCCTGCACCAGTCGCCAGTGAGTCCCGTTTCATCTGCCAGTGTTCTCTGATCGTTTCAGGCAAAACAGTTTCAAGTTTTCAGAGAAATGTATTTAGTTTTATTAACGTTGTTATGATTGCTTTCAGGATGTTGAGATTAAAGAGGAGGGAACCAAACACGTGCTGATTCTCTACAATGTCCGAATGGACATGGCAGGAGGCGTCGACTTCTCAGCAGCCAACGCCAGATCTAGTGCCCAACTCAGGGTGAAAGGTGTCGCATTCTTTTTCCTTAGATTTCGTCATACACTTCTTCAGACTACCAAACATCAATAAATCATCAATAAACATCCAAATCAAATGAAAAACATCTATATTTCAATCAAAGGCAACCACAGAGGAGAAAAATACTCCTTTTCTTCTATCGCATGCCACGTTGTCATGTGTCTCTGCCAATCTTCAGCCAATCAGCTCCCATGGTTATTTTTGACACAAGTAATCTGTAATCTGAAGTGGGAGGCTGCGCTCTGATTGGTTGAGCAGGAATACCACCTCTGCCTGCTCATCCATTTATGCCTGTCTTTTTGTTGTCCAGCCCGGTCCATTGGACTGATGCGTCCTCTGAAGGATGTGACGGTGACAGCTGGAGAGACGGCGACCTTTGAGTGCGAGCTGTCGTACGAGGGCATTGAGGTGGAGTGGTTCCTAGGAGGACAGAAGATGGAGGCCAGTGACCGGGTGAGTAGTGGTCATGTGATGATGGATATTTCTACCAAAAACCAAAATGTCACTCTTAATTTATAATGAAAGGAAAAAAGATTCTTTTCCATGTGTTTTACCGATTGTAAAATAGATTTCTTGAATTAAATGAATTATGGTTAGGGTTAGGGTTTGTTTCATGTGTGTAGCTTCTGAAACCTTTTTTACAGTGCTGAGACTCTGCTGCAGTTAAAAATAACCAGGTCTTATCAGTGTCGCCACAGAGCCAGTTTCAACTTTAATGCTCAAGAAGAAAAGAGATACTTTTAATGAATAATTAATATTAAGACACAAAGGATTAATGTTTTTAAATATGAATAATTACAGGACTGTGACAGAGTTAGCAGAGGAGGTTAGATATAGTGTGGATTGTAAAACCTGTGGGTCCAGACTGGGATTCTTAGGGAGACATTTAATTACAGCTGTTTTAAAGAATTGTTGTACATAAGATAAATAATAATGACAGATCGCTTATGTCTACTGGCTATTCCTGGAATTTCAGTTCCTGAATTCTCTTACGCTGCAGGTAAAGTGTTTTGTGGCGGGACGGGTTCACAGTCTCACTGTCAGAGATGTGAAGCTGTCAGAAGCTGGCGAGGTCAAACTGGTTGCCACAGACTTCCAGACACAGGCTCAGCTAACTGTCAGAGGTAGGACACTCACACCAAGGACATCAAACACACCAGGTTCTAACAGGTTCTGATGCCCCAAACCGGAAGTGTGTTTTATAACTGACATGTTATGTAACATTTTTGTATGTATTCAGAACCTGCTGTTGAGTTCACAAAGCCTCTGGAGGACCAGACAGTGGAGGAGGAAGCCACCGTCACGCTTGAGTGTGAAGTTTCCAGAGAGAACGCAGAGGTACGATGGTTCAGGGATGGACAGGAGATCAGGAAGACCAAGAAGTACGAGATGATAACAGATGGCCTTAAGAGAGCACTGGTCATTCACGACTGTTCCCCAGAAGATGTGCAGATGTACACATGTGATGCTATGGAATTCAAGACTTCCTGTTTCCTGGAGGTCACACGTAAGGAGAAAACTTTGACAAAAGATTTTTTTAAATAAAATGTAATTACAGTAAGTGCAACATATAAACAGTAAAACCAAATGAAGTAGAAGGACAACACCTCCATTGAGTTTTAGTTTTGGCTGCTACTATTTTTACACTTTGATTTTTTATTATTAAAAATCTGTTGCTCAAAATATTGTAAAATTCTTGAAATCAACATTTCACAGACTACCTGACAGACAAATATTAAAAATATTAAGTATTATCAATCATTTGTTTTGTGCTCACAGCGCCTCATGTAGAGTTTACAAAGCCTTTGCAAGATGTGGAGGTCAGAGAGAAGGAATCAGCCAAGTTTGAATGTGAAGTGTCCCGTGAGTCTGCCAAGGTGAGACCACACCAGACCAGGCCCTGTTCATATGACAATATAAACCTGATGATCCATCAGGTTTATATTCATCAACTTTCTCTCACACTAGGTCCGATGGTTCAAGGACGGCGGCGAGATCAGGAAGGGAAAGAAGTATGAAATCATCAGTAAAGGCGTCCAGAGAATCCTTATCATTCACAAATCCGTGTTTGATGATGAGGCTGAGTATGAATGTGATGCCAGAACCTCAAAGACCTCTGCATTGCTCACTGTCATCGGTTAGCAACACTGTTACTGTTATTTTTGAAGTCAAGAATCCCGACACTGATTCAGCAGGGAATACCTGGCAGTCTAAACTCACAGAGGCACTCGCCTCCCTTTACCTTCACAGAGGAGGCAGCCAGGTTTACCAAAAACCTGTCCAATGTGGAGGGGACAGAGACGGACAGTGTGAAGATGATCTGTGAGGTGTCTAAGGCCGGAGCCGAGGTCACATGGTACAGAGGAGATGAGGAGCTGCAGGAGGGCGGACGCTACGAGCAGGTCATGGATGGACGGAAGAGGATCCTGATCATCCAGGATCTGAGGATGGAGGACGCCGGAGAGTACAACTGCAGACTTAGTCCCACTGTCAAGACGTCTGCCATGCTTAAACTCAATGGTAAGAAAAGAGATGTCAATTAAAGACACAGGTAGGAGATAATAAGCTCACTTGTGTAAAATAACTGAAATCTTTCTTCATAAAAGACTTAAACTCTTCCCTGCTCTCATTTTTCTTCTCGTTTTACTTCTCTGTTGTCCTTCTTCTTTATCTATGTCTTCTTGTACTAGAACTGGCAGCTGAATTTATTGCCCCTCCTCAGAACCAGGAAGTAGTGGAAGGCGAAAAAGCTGAGTTTGCCTGCTCCGTTTCCAAGGAAACCTATGAGGTGAAATGGTTTAGAGGTGGTGAAGAGGTCGAAACCAGTGACAAGTACACTATCATCAGTGAAGGAAAAAGAAGGGCTCTTATTGTGAAAAACTGTGAGCTTAAGGATGAGGGAGGCTATGTTGCTCACATTGGCAGCCTTAAAGCCGCGGCCGATCTCTGTGTGATCGGTGAGACTTTTTCTCTACAACTTTTTCATTATTTTAGAGCAGATGTTGGATTTGAACAAATCTGAATTTTATTCCAGAAAAACTGAGGATCCTGACACCAATTAAAGACACGGAGGAGAAGGAGGGAAGTGAAATTGTATTCAACTGCGAGATAAATACGGAGGGAGCAAAGGCCAAGTGGATGAAAAATGAAGAGACAATATTTGAGACCAGCAAGTATATCATAACTCAAAGAGACAACGTCTTCTCTTTGAGGATCAGAGATGCCCAGAAGGCTGACGAGGCCAACTATACCATCAGCCTGACCAATCACAGAGGAGAACAGGCCAAGTCCACTGCAAGTGCTAAAGTTACAGGTATATCATGTGAATTTGCTAACCTTTATGTTGTTTCACCTCATAACCATAAAAATGCATGGGAAACATTTCTACACAGTCACTCTTGTTTACATCCCGTTACTCCTCAGAGGAGAAGCTGAAGTTCCTGGAACCCATTGAGGACACTGAGACCCAGGAGAAAAAAACCATCAGCTTCAGTTGTAAGGTGAACAGGCCCAAGGTGACGGTGAAGTGGATGAAGGATGGCCAGGAGCTGACACCCAGCAAACATGTTGTCTATAGAGTAGATGGCCTCAAACACACTCTGACCATCAAGGACTGCATCATGGACGATGAGGGCGAGTACAATGCCATGGTTGGAGATGACAAGTGCACAGCTGAGCTGGTCATTATTGAGGCGCCGGCTGACTTCACTGCACAACTTAAAGACCAGACCATCACCGAGTTTGAGGATGCTGAGTTTACTTGCAAGCTCAGCAAAGAGAAGACGTCTGTCAAGTGGTACAAGAATGGACGAGAAATCAGAGAAGGACCCAGGTATTGCCATACCAAGCAATGTCTTCCAAAACGGACTGCATGTTTGTTCAATGAACAGAGCTTTACTGAGTTATAATTACAGTTCCCTTGTGAATATGCAAAAAAATGTTAAAATAACATTAGCGCAAGCCAGGCCAGAACTTTGTCCATCAGGTCAGACCAGGTTTATCTGAAGTGCTGCTCTGTTGTTCTGTTCAGCTACTTATTTTCCTTCTCTTTTTGGAGATATCACATGGAAAAAGAAGGAGACAAATGCAGACTCGTCATTAAGGTGTGCAGACCTGATGATGAATGTGAATATGCCTGTGGTATAGAGGAGAGGAGAACCAAAGCAAGACTCTTTGTTGAAGGTAAAATGTGTTGCCACTACTTTTTAAAAACCACTGAGATGAATCGAATCTTCACACGATGGTGGTTTCCTGTTTTGCAGAGACCCCGGTGGAGATTGTCAGACCTCCTCAAGACATGTTTGAACCTCCAGGCTCAGATATAGTGTTTGAGGCTGAGCTGAACAA
Source organism: Trinectes maculatus (assembly GCA_016785345.1). Lineage (NCBI taxonomy): Eukaryota > Metazoa > Chordata > Actinopteri > Pleuronectiformes > Achiridae > Trinectes > Trinectes maculatus. The sequence continues at coordinate 213,475 of JAFBJQ010006760.1, read as the reverse complement.
GGACAGAGTGGAGGTGAAGTGGATGAGGAATAACATGATCATTGTCCAGGGTGACAAATACCAGATGATTAGTGAGGGTAAAGTCCACAGACTGCAGGTCTGTGAAATTAGACCCCGAGACCAGGGAGAGTACAGGATCGTAGCCAAAGACAAGGACGCCCGGGCCAAGCTGGAGTTGGCAGGTGAGTCACTGTCAAAAACTTGTCAAACATGGCCTGTGATTTGACATGAACTGGTTTTCTCTGTAGAACCTAAAGGATGCAAAAGAGTATAAGCAAGGACTTAATCCTATTACAGTTGCTGCTCATAAATTGACTGTTGATGATTAAATGGGCCAAATTTCTATAAATTTGGCCATTTATATTCTATAAATGTCTTTTTCTTACGGAATTTCTCGCAAGGGATTAATAAAGTATTTCTGATTCTGATTCTGATTCTGATTTATATACATGGGTTCCTCTCCTCTGTAGCTCTTCCTAAGATCAAAACCACTGACCAGAATCTGGTCACGGATGCCGGCAAACCCTTCATCATGACAGTGCCCTATGATGCTTACCCTCGCGCTGAAACTGAGTGGTTCTTTGAGGGAACCAGTTTGCCCATTCAGAACATCGACACCTCTACTGACAAGACCGAGTACCGTCTTAAGAGCCCCAGAAAGGAAGACCAGGGTCGGTACAGAGTGGTCATCAAGAACAAGCATGGTGAAGGAGAAGCTTTCATTAACCTGGACGTGATTGGTGAGTGTGGCCGTTAGATTGATGAAGGGTGTCTGGATAATGAGATCCTGTATCTGGGGTATGTGTGTGGATGTCAGATGTTCATATGTCACGTTGTTGAACTCAGATGTCCCGGGACCTGTCAAGAATCTGAGAGTGGTTGACACTGCTGACGGTGAGGTCAGTCTGGCCTGGGAGGAGCCTGAGAGCGATGGTGGAAGCAAGATTATTGCCTATGCTGTGGAAAGACGAGACGTGAAGCGTAAGACTTGGACCCTGGCAACAGATCGTGCTGATGCTCCAGAGTACTGCGTTGGCGGCCTGCAGAAGGACTCAATGTACCTATTCAGAGTGTCTGCCCGAAACAGAGTTGGCAGTGGACCTGCTGTTGCCACGGAGGATGCTGTCCAAGCCAAGAATAAATTTGGTAGGCCTCACCCACTCGTGACTCTCCCTGAGGCTTTTACATCTTTTTCCTGTATTAAAAGGGTTCTTTTTACAATTTTTTCTTACCTTTATTGAGGATATAAGTCAGAGGCTAATTTGTGAAAATGGGCTATACAAATAATATCTGATCAGTTAGTGGACTGACACCTGAAATCAAATCTTTTTCAACCATCAGATGTTCCTGATGCTCCAGAAAAAGTTGCAGTCGCCAGTGTCAACAAGTTCGGTGCCACTGTCACCTGGGAGCCTCCTATGTTTGATGGTGGGTCAGAGATCACTGCCTATGTGATTGAGTTCCGCGACAGAACCTCTGTAAAGTGGGAAGCAGCCTTGGTCTGCACTGCCACCGACCGTTCAGCCACACTGAATGATGTTGTGGAGAACAAGGAATATATCTTCAGAGTCCGAGCTGAGAACAAAGCTGGGATTGGCAGGCCCAGCGCCGCCACAAACCCTGTCAAGATTATGGATCCCATTGGTAAGTGGAAACTATCAACTCAAGTGTTTCTATTGTAACACTGCTTGAACAGTGTGTTATTGGACTTTTTTTGTTGTGGTTGCAGAGAGGCCAACCCCACCATTGAACCTGAACTTCAGTGACCAAATCAGTTCAGCGGTCACACTCACCTGGGAGACACCCACCAGCAATGGTGGCAGCATGATCACTGGCTACATCATCGAGAAATGTGACGAAGGCACTGACAAGTGGCTCCGCTGCAATGCTAGACTGTGTCCTGATCTGTCCTACCGGGTACAGAGATTTGAAAGAGATTTACTTTCAATTTCTTGTTGTTTTTTTTCATTTAACATGCTACTCGGTTTATTTTCATTTACATCCATCATAAATCCATCTGATGGATTGTGTACTCTGTTTTATGTTTCTTAACCATTGACTACATATGTTATTATGTTGTTTTTTTTAAGGTGTCTGGCTTGAAACCCGGTCAGAAGTACCTCTACAGAGTTTGTGCTGAGAATGCTGCTGGCATCTCCGATCCAAGTGAACAACTTGGACCACTGCTCGCTGATGACCCTCATGGTAGAATACCTTTGTACAACAGTAGAACAGAGCATCAAAAATGTCAAATTGTTGAACACATATGGTTGACTCTGAATGAATATAAATTTAGTTTTTATCCATTCAAAATACTTCCTGCATTTTTTCTGCAGAATTCTCTGAATGTCAATAAAACCCAAAATATGTTTCTCACTTGCAGTTGGACCAACCTTTGACCTTAGCGCCTTTAGGAATGGCCTAGAGGTGATTGTCCCTCATCCTCTCACCATCAGAGTCCCAATTACAGGATACCCAACTCCCATCGCCAGGTGGACCTTTGGAGAAAAGGAGATGACCACTACAGATGACCGCGTTTCCATGGTTACAAAGCCAACGTACACAGAGTTGACAGTTATGCCAAGCGTCCGTCCAGACAAAGGCACCTACACCCTACACCTGGAGAATGATGTCTCTTCTGTCTCTGGAGAGATTGATGTCAACGTCATTGGTAACAATAATACAATAATCCAACAATTTAAAAAAACAATAGAAATTGTTCTGTTATGGTACCTCACAACCTTTTCACAGTGCATTCTGGATTAAGCAGTTTAGATGTAAGATCGTTTTTAATGTCACATTTGGGTTTTTTTTTCCTCAGCATGCCCCAGTGCGCCCAAGGATTTCAAAGTTGCTGAGGTGAGCAGACACCACGTCCACCTCATGTGGGAGGCTCCAGAGCATGATGGAGGAAGTCCAGTCACCCACTATGAGATCGAGAAAAGAGAAGTCTCTCGCAAAACCTGGGCCAAGGTAGAAACATTAGCATGTTTGAATTTGTGATGCATTGAGAGAATCAGGTTATAAAACCAAAATCAGTTATTTGACAAACATTGAATGAGCCTTTAGTTGAACAAATAAATGGTAGCTAAAGCTTGTCTGGTCTTGCTTGATTTGGGAGACAAAATTTAATGCCGTAGAACTGTGAAAACCTAAGACAAAGAAAATCTTTGTCTTCATTAAATGCATCATAATGAACAAACAAAAGAACTGTGAGCGACTCCAGTAGATTGAGTCCAGTTTATTGTTGCATTGCTTATTGCTGTATTTCATGATTAATTATGCTGTTGCTGTTTTTTTCAGGTGGCCACTGGTATCTTGGACTTGGAGCACACTATAACAGATGTACTTGAAGGGAAAGAGTATCTGTTCAGTGTCGCCGCCTGCAACAAGTGTGGCCCGGGTGAGCCAGTGTACATCGACGAGCCTGTTAATGTCTCTTCTCCTGCCAGTGAGTATTTCTTCACAGTGACAATGACTCCATAAGATCATAGCGTGAACAAGACCATACCTCACCATTTAATTTTCATCTGGCATAGATACTTTTACAGATATCTAAAATCAAAGGGACCTTTTTTTCCAGCTGTACCTGATCCTCCTGAGAACCTGAAGTGGCGCGACAAAAGCGCCAAGACCATCTTCCTATCCTGGGAGCCTCCAAAATATGACGGTGGAGCCCACATTAAAGGTTACGTGGTAGACAAGTGTCAGCGTGGTGCAGATAAGTGGGAACCCTGTGGTGACCCCATACCTGACCTGAGGTTAGTCCTTTACACCCATTAAAAATATATTGATGAAAGTGTCCAAGCTTAACAAATTTATTTGGCCTTTTATTTCTATATTGTGAGACAGTTGTGTATAATACATGTTTTGTGCTGACAGGTTCAAAGTGACAGGCCTGACTGAGGGTCAGTGGTATGCCTACAGAGTCAGGGCTTTCAACAAGCTAGGAGCCAGCCGACCCTGCAAGGCTACTGATGAGATCCAGGCTGTGGATGCAAAAGGTGGGCCAGTCTGATCCTGCCAGATGTCAGAGCGGATCATGAGTAGAATTGAGAATTCGGTCTAATCGTACCAGGATCTACATTAATTATAATAATAATACCACTAAGGGTAGGACTGTTTAAATACATGCTGAGTAGAAATATTTGAGGCTAGAATTGACTTATTTTCATTTTTGCTTCCAAAAGAACCCCCGGAGATCCAGCTGGATGTAAAGTTACTTGCAGGGCTGACTGCCAGGGCTGGTACCAAGATTGAGCTCCCTGCTGATGTCAAAGGAAAGCCTGATCCCCGAGTGAAGTGGACCAAGGCTGATCAGGTCCTGCGGGCAGACAATCGCATCACTATAGACACACAGCCAGGACACTCCAAGCTTTCTATTGCTGAGACCACAAGAGGTGACACTGCCACCTACATCATTGAGGCAGTCAACGCCTGTGGACGAGCCACTGCCACTGTAGATGTCAACATCCTCGGTATGGTTTACTAATGTTTCAAAAGACAGTTGTAGCCTCAGTTGATGGTTTATTTAGTATATAAGCAAGTTATTCTTAGTCAAAAACATACATACAACAAACTGTAAGAAACATAAATTGCAAATATATAGAAATTGTTAAAATTATTTTATTGAAATATAGATATCGTTATATTACTAAAATACAAATACAGATTTAAACAGGTCATAAACACTATAAGGAGTATCAAGTTGTGTTCACATTGTATTACCCCAAGCCAATTTGGTCTCCTTCTGAAACACATGTAAATGATGATTTTTTTTATTTTTTTCAGACAAACCGGGCCCTCCGGCTGCTTTTGATATCTCAGAGATCACCAATGAGTCATGCTTTATGGCATGGAACCCTCCCAGGGACGATGGTGGCTCACCCATCACCAACTACATCGTAGAGAGTCGTCAGACAGACAGAGAGGAGTGGGTTAAGCTGTCAGCCACAGTGAAACACACCACCTTCAAAGCCTGTAAGCTCACAGCAATGAAGGAGTACATCTTCAGGGTCAGTGCTGAGAACCAGTATGGAATTGGTGAACCAACAGAGCATGTGCCTATCATTGCTAAGTATTCCTTTGGTAAGTTCTCTAATACTATTATCTAACTATTCTATGTATTTGATGAACATAAAATAGGAGTAAAAATGTTATTGTTTTCCTGTTATTTAGATCCTCCCGGTCCTCCAACCAGAGTCACTCCTTCTGATATTGCCAAGGATGCTGTTACGCTGATTTGGTTTGAACCAGATGAGGATGGTGGCAGTCCTATCACTGGCTACTGGATTGAGAAGTTTGATCCAGACAGTGACAAATGGATCAGATGCAACAAACTGCCCATTAAGGACACAACATTTAGGTAAATTATTACAAGTGTTAGCTCATTAGAGTAATGAAGAAAATGCATTTGTTCAACAGACTGAAAGCTCTCTTCTTGTGGCTATGTTTGTGGTTACAGAGTGAAGGGACTCCCCACCAAGAAGAAGTACCGCTTCCGCGTTCTCGCTGAAAATCTGGCTGGACCAGGAAAACCAAGCGTTGAGACCGATCCTGTCCTCGTCAAAGATCCTATTGGTATGTCACATTTCATTCAATATTACTTCATTATTAACTATTAAACAACTACAGATAATACAGTGACATCATCACACTTTTAAGATCCACCATGGGCTCCGGGTAAACCTGTTATCCGAGATATTGCCAAGACCTCAGCCCAGCTAGCATGGACCCGGCCAGAGCATGATGGTGGGGCTAAGATTGAAGGCTACATCATAGAGTTCCAGAAGACGGGAAGCGAGGAGTGGATTCGGATTGCAGAGGACGTTCCTCAGACTGAGCACCAGCTGCAGGGCCTGATGGAGAAACAGGAGTACTCCTTCAGAGTCAAGGCTGTTAACAAGGCTGGAGAGAGTGAACCGAGTGAGCCAAGTGACCCTGTGGTCTGCAAGGAGAGACTCTGTAAGTTCTACTTGGTCTATTCACAACACTGTGATGATAGTTTGTAAAAATGTCAAATCTGCCTGTGTTTTTGTTCTCAAGTATTAGATTTGAAGTTTCAAGGTCCTAGGCTCTGTCATAATGTTGCTTTTTTTGACAGATCCTCCCTCAGCTCCTCAATGGCTGGAGGTTACCAACATCACCAAGATCAATGCTGACTTGAAGTGGCAGGCTCCCAGCAGTGATGGAGGTTCACCCATCACCAACTACGTTGTGGAGAAGAGAGATGTTAGGCGGAAGGCCTGGCAGGGTGTTGACACCACTGTCAAGGAGCTCAAGTACACTGTGACACCTCTCAACGAAGGGTCACTGTATGTTTTCCGTGTTGCTGCTGAAAATGCCATTGGGACAAGTGAATTCTGTGAATTGGAGGATGCTGTCCTTGCCAAAGACACGTTCAGTAAGTTTCTATTGTTGTGTTTCATAGAAGTTAGGAAGTGATTTTTTTCATTAACTATCTAATCTAATCTAATCTAATCTTGGTATGTGTCATATTCTCTGCAGCCACACCTGGACCCCCTTATGCCCTGACAGTGGTGGAGGTCACCAAAAGGCATGTAGAACTAAAGTGGGAGGCTCCAAAGAGCGATGGTGGGAGACCCATAACCAAGTAAGACTACAAACTGTTGTAAAAGTACAGGATTCCCATTAAGCAACCTATAAATATTTCCTTAATCCAAAAACCATTTCAGAAGACAGTCACCCTTTGCTTCCCAGGTATGTCATTGAGAAGAAAGAAAAGGTGGGAACTCGTTGGCTGAAGTGCTGTAAGACTCCAGACAAAAAGACACAGTTCAAGGTGACAGATGTGGATGAAGGGTCAGAGGTTCAGTTCCAGGTTAGAGCTGAAAATGAGGCTGGAATTGGAGATCCAAGTGAACCCACTGAGATCCTCACAATTGAGGATCCAACCAGTAAGAGACCTAATATATTTACAAAATGGAAAACAATAATTTGTTGTGTGCAAGTGAAGATGTCCTTATGTAGGCACAGGTTTTCACTGATTAATGTTTGGGCAAACTTGTTTTCTAACCACACATATATTGTATATAAAATATAATTAAACGTATTCCTCTCTCTGTAGGTGCTCCATCTCCACCACTTGACGTTATCATCCCCAGTGCCAGCAGGGAGCACATTGATGTCACCTGGAAGCCTCCAGCCAAGGATGGTGGTTTCCCGGTTACCGGATACCATGTTGAGGTGGCAGAAGCCCGCCCAGAGCTGAAGTGGTTCAGGGTCAATAACAGACCCATCAAAGATCTTAAGTTTAGGATTGATGATGGTATCAAACCAGAGAAGAAGTATGTTATCAGAGTTCGTGCCATCAACTCTGTTGGTGTTGGTGATCCCTCAGAGATTTCAGACAAGGTCTTCACCAAAGATCCAGACTGTAAGCATTTACACTTGAACCTGTTCATTAACTTAACTTATTACCTTAAAACACTGAACATTAACACTAAATATTAAACCTGCCCCTTGGTCCCAAGGTTCTCCAACTATGGACTTGGAAACACAGGATGTGGTTGTCGTTGCGGGTGAAAAGTTGCACCTGAACATCCCTTACAGAGCAATCCCTACACCCAAGATGGTTTGGCAGAAGGATACAGTGGAGTGTAAGGCCGATGACCGGCTCTCTATGATAATAGAGATGAATAGTGCTCACCTGGAGCTACTCAAGTGCACACATTCTGATGCTGGTGCCTATGTGATCACCCTGGAGAACAGCCTGGGAACTGCCACTGGAACTGTGAACGTCAAAGTAATTGGTAGGATGTCCTCCATATAAATGTTCTCTGTTCTCTCAATACTTAACATCTTGCTTTGCTCACATTTTATATAATCTTTTGTACATCAGTCCATATTTTAATCAAGGAAATGACAACAACATACACAACAGTATTTCAATAAGTCTGCCTGTGGTCCTGTCTTTATATTTTACTCAAAGACACACATGCACTTGCCATCTTCTCACACATGTTTGGGTTCCTCCTGAATCCTGTAGGACCCCCAGGTCAGTGCAAAAACATCACATCCAGCGAAGTCACCAAAAACTCCTGCAAAATCAGCTGGGAAGCCCCAGAGAACGATGGTGGCACACCCATTGTCAGCTACACTCTAGAGCGTCGCGAAGCCTCCAAGAAGACCTACATGCCTGTTATTTCAGGAGAGAATGTCCTGACTAGCACTGTCAAGGACCTCTTCATCAACTGCGAGTACTACTTCAGAGTGAAGGCTGTCAATAAGGTCGGAGCTGGAGAATATCTGGAGCTACGCAACCCTGTCATCATAGAGGAAATCAAACGTAAGTCCTGTTTTCAGCTCAGTAACATCAGAGGATGGATCTGTGTTTCCTCTTGGCACCTGTTACCACCACGATATAGTATTTACACAACCATTTTTATATAGAACTGTCGTAAACCTTGTTGAGATAGCTCACATGTTACTGCTTACATCAATTCCACAGAGAAACCAGACCCACCAATCCAGGTGGAGGCACAGGACCCAACATCCAAATCCATCACTGTAACATGGAAGGCTCCAGACTATGATGGTGGCTGTCCCATCCAGGGTTACATTGTGGAGAAGATTGAGAAGGACGGTGACCGCTATGAGAGGGTTACCCCAAGCTTGGTTCCTGGTTTCTCTTATGTGGTGACAGGTCTAAAGGAGGACATGGAGTATCAGTTCAGAGTCAGAGCTGAAAATGCTGCTGGAGTCAGCGAGCCATCACGTAGCACCGAACCCACCAAGGCTGCAGATCCCATTGGTATGAAAAACTACAAATGCTTCATAATCAAATTTGTTATAATTTCCATTTTCCATTTTTATCAATGCTTCAAACATTTATTGAGAATTGTTATGAATTTAAGTTCACAACTGTTTTCAGAAAAACCAAAGGTCACCCTCCACGCCCGTGTGCAGTCTGGGCTGTGCATTAAAAAGGGCGAAGAGATCCGTATAGATGCCTACATCTCTGGGTCCCCATACCCCAAAGTCACCTGGCTGAGAAACGATGAGGACGTCACTAAAGAGCCGACCAAAAAGCTTGTTCCTTTGGTCAGAAAGAAGAAAACCAAGACTAAGGTCTGTGTGCATAGAGACACCTTTGAGCCCTAATGCAGTTCCTCCAAGGTTGTCAGTGTTGCTTCTTCTTTTGCCTCTTCCTCTACTGATGTTGTATAATAGCAAACAGCTTTTCGGTGCATTACCTGCTACCCTCTGAATTCTGGATTTCTCAGCAACATTTCTCCAATACTCAGTAGACACATGTACGCCTGCAACTATCTGTGTTCTTTTTCACTTAATTTTGACTTTGGACCCATCAGGTTCCAGAACCAGAGGAGGAGTTTGTGACTCCACTGCATCAGCGTCTGGGTCTGGATCAGACTAAGAAGGGCATTTCAGTGCTAATGATCCGTGAGGCAGTCAGAGTTGACCATGGAAACTTTACCATCAAAGTGGAGAATACTCATGGGGTCGACACTGCCTCCTGCACCGTTAACGTCCTTGGTAAGACAGACGTTTCTGTACAAAAACCTGAGTTGAGTTCTGTACTGATTCATCTCTTATAGCAGTTTTCTTAACTGCTAATACTGAGAGAGACAGTCAACCGAAATCAAAGTAGTTAACTGCAGCGTAGTTGTATGATACATTTATCTGCGGCTGTTTTGTAAATTATGCTGAAATATTTTTGCAAATTATTGGCCAATGCCCTGACTCAACTTGTTTCACAGACAAGCCCGGTGCTCCAATCAACATTACATTCTGTGACATAAGAAACACCTCAGTCATCTGTAACTGGGAGCCTCCTGTAGACAATGGCGGCAGCGAGATCCTGAACTACATCGTGGAGAAGAAGGACAACAAGAAAGATGAGATTGGCTGGATCACTGTTACTTCCACCGTGAAGGGCACCAGCCTCACTGTCACTAAACTCATTGAAGGAAAAGAATACATCTTCAGAGTCACTGCTGAGAACAAGTACGGCTGTGGGCCACCATGCATCTCTGAGCCTGTGGTTGCCAGCAACCAATTCAGTAAGTAAAATCCTCAAAGACACGAAGAAAGGAAGAAAAGTTAAATGTTAGCTTTTCAGTCTAGTAAATCCATATTGTTGTTGTTGATTTTACCGTCACGATAACCTGCCTCCGACGGGCTTGTGATGCGCCTCATGAGACACTTGGCTTACTAGAGCCCATTTGGCATTTGGAGCCCTTAGCAATTGCATGCCCTTGCTGACATTGGCCTTGGCGTGATCCGAACCCAGGTCTCCCAGGTGCTACCCTAGTAAGTCCATGTTAATGTAATTTTAAAAAAGGATCTTCTTATTTTAATATTTCCTAAAAAAAATATTTAGAATAGATCTATGATAATAATTACTCATTATTAATAGATCATTAATAGAATCCAAATTGCATTTAACCAAATATTTTATGTATAATATAATTCCATAATATCATTTCTATAATTTCATTTTGAAACCACACCTGGGCTGGATCTGATGGTTAAATTGATAATGACATTGTTGGAGAGAACAATAAATGCTGTATCCTGTACCTCAATTCATTAAAGAGTTCCTTAATTACTCTTTAAAGGACTATGTATGGCCAACAGTACTTAATCAACACATAATGCTGTTGTGACCAGATATAAGGTCACTTATCATTATGAATGAGTACTTATTTCTTTATCTATTATTATTAGGGATGTTCAATATTGGCTTTTTTACCGATATACTGATATTGTCCAACTATTAAAATCCGATACCGCTATCAACCGATACTGATTTATGCAGGCCCCTAAAACCTAAATCTTTTCAGGTAAACAAACAAAAGAAAACAAAACAAAAGTATCTCATATTTTCTCTCATATGTTGTGTAAAAGTTTGTGTCATTAAATAGTAAAAACAGATGCCAATAATATCTGATATTGAATTTTAATGCCAATATCGGCCGATAATATCGGACATCTCTATTAAAGAGTAAAGAGTGTCACATTAACCCCCCTCTCCACCCTCACCTCAGATCCTCCTGATGCTCCTAATGTTCCAAGAGTTCATGAGGTGACAGCGAGCACTGCTCGTATCTCCTGGCATGAGCCAAAGGACAATGGCAGCCCTATTCTGGGCTACTGGATTGAGAGGAAAGAGGTGAGCAGCAAACACTGGACCCGAGTGAACCGAGCCCTTCTCAGCTCTCTAGAGTTGAAGGTCACTGGCTTGATGGAGGGACTTACTTACATCTTCAGAGTGTGTGCTGAGAACTTGGCTGGACCTGGGCCTTTCAGCGAACCCACCGAACGCATCTTCACCATGGATGCCATCTGTAAGTTTTCAGATAGAACACAACAAACCACAGTGAAATGATTTATTGGGCCAAAGTTATCTTTTACTACCACCACCTTAACCGTGAACATTGCTGTTCATGAATTTGTTATGAATCTGAAAACCTGAGATGCAAATTAAAACTGAGAAAATATATCAAGTGATAACAAAAACAACAACACAAACTTAATATCACACTCTCTGTAAAAATACTGTCTATAACTATGTCTCTGCCCCCTCAACTCCCACCCACAGTGCCTCCTGGCCCTCCCATTCCATGGATTGTTGACACTGGAAAGGAATCTGTTATTGTGGCATGGAAGCCCCCCCTGTTCAACGGTGGAGGGGACATCCTGGGATACCATGTTGAGAAGGTACAGAAAATCGAGTTACATTTCTCATAACTATCACTACAATTTGTACATTTCTGTTAGAATTGAGAATCTGAAGCGTTTGACCTGCAATCTTAAACTTTTTGGTCTCTAGGTTTTAACTGAAGAGAAGGACTGGACTCGTTGTACAGAGTTCAGGTGTAAAGAACTGACATACACAGTGACGGGCCTAACTGAGGGAGCAGATTATTATATCCGTGTCATTGCCGTCAATGATGGCGGTCCTGGAGCTCCTGGGGTTACAGAACCTGTCACTGTCAAAGAGCCTCAAGGTGAGTACCTTTTTGAATAGGAAGTGTTAAAGTGATTTTATATCTCAAAAATAAGATTAAATTCAATTCTTCCTTATAATAAACATTTTCCATCTGATTATGAGATTTATTAACTTCAGTTCTGGTTTGTGCCATTTAGAACCTCCTGCTGTCGACTTTGATGACTCTGTGAAGAATGGTGTCCTCATCAAGGCGGGCGAGTCTCTGAGGCTACCCGCCGTGGTGACCGGACGACCCCAGCCTGAGGTTAAGTGGGCCAAAGATAAGGCTGAAACTGACAAAGAGCGGATGATTGTGCAAACAGACGGCAAGAACAGCACACTGTTCATCAAGAAGGCAATCAGGGCAGATCATGGAAACTACCAGATCACAGGCACCAACAGCAGCGGCACCAAGACTGCTGAGACCAGAGTGGATGTTATGGGTCAGTATAGACACTTTTCCACTGCGGTCAGCTCAGCACAGTACGCCACCCTTTGCGCGCTTTTCCATTAGGTCCCATTGCCATTGGGACCACTCGGCTGTGGGTCCAAGCATGCTGAGTCGAGTGGGCTGCCTGACGGAAATGGCCTGGTGGTGGTTATGGGTGTGGCATCACTCACCACTGCGAGGAGCGACTGAACGTCCACTCTGACCGCTGGCCAAGCATCTTAACCACACACAGCATGTATATTTTAGGAATCAATAGCGATAACTGTTGTTATAATAATTGTTGTGTTCGGTTGTGGCGCAAGCTGATGTCACAAGCATATATGCTTGGCATCTACTCTAGAGGATTTGAGGCGACAACTCCGCCCATACAGAGACACTACTCCACTGTAATGGAAAACCAAGTGTACTGTGTCAAGTAGTGCCATGCTGAGCTAACCTTTTAACAATACATCCCAGTCTTCAGTGGCTGTAGACTTTTCTGGAAAACACAAATCTCTTGTTTGTTTAAAAAAAACTTTAGGTCAAAAATATAGCATCTAAATACTCCAAGTTATTTTTCTCTCTGCCTTCACTCTCTGTCTTTCTGTCTCAGTTTCTCTTAAAATATTATTTTGTTGATGTGTTGTGTACATCCAGCATCCATTACACTTGTGTCAGTCTGGGGAGATGGATCCTTCACTGTGACTCTCCCTCAAGTTTCTTTGTTTTTCTCTGTTAAAAGGATTATTGTGTAGTTTTTCTTCACCCTTGATGAGGGTGTAGGTCGGAGGATGTTATACCCTTCACACTTTGTTACAAATAATATGCAAAGTAGCTGATAATTTTTAATGGTTGTTTCTGTAGATGTACCAGGACCAGTGGTTGACCTAAAGGCAGTCACGGTAACTAAAAAGAACATCATCCTTACCTGGTCTGACCCCTTGGACAATGGTGGCAGCGACATTGTCGGCTACGAGGTACTGAGGAAAGATGCTAAAAAGAAACTTTTCCGCCAGCCTATTGAGACGGCATCCTGTAAATGTGATGTCCAAGGCCTGCTATCTGGTGAAGAATATAATTTTAGGGTCATTGCAAGGAACAAGTATGGCGATGGGGCTCCAGCCGATCTGGGACCCATCTTAGCTGAGGATCCTAAAGGTACACCCACAGAAATATGATCTTTTCACATTAGCTGGTATTTTATGGACTGTTCTGAGAGAAAATATTCCTGGTAATGTTTCAGGCACTCCCTCTGCCCCCGAGAAGCTCCACTACACTGACAGAGGTAAAACCACCATCACCCTGGCCTGGCAGCCACCTCGCTCTGATGGTGGCACCCCAATCAGAGGGTACTATGTGGAGAAGATGAGGTCTGATGGAACTGAGTTTGAAGTGGCCAACCGTAAGATCTTCACAGACTGCTGTGGGGTCATTGAGAGCCTCTCAGAGAACCAGGAATACCAGTTCCGTGTCAAAGCCGTAAATGAGGTTGGGGACGGGGAGCCATCCAAGCCAATCAGCGCCAAGATCCAGGATGATGAAGGTTTGAATATCACTCCTGTCTAAAAGTTAAAGCAATTGATCTGACAGGTTTTGACAAGAATCTGAAAAAAATGAATACAGAATACAGAGAAACAGCAAATGAAAACATTCAACAAAAGCAAAAATTTACCAAAAGTTTGTCATCCACAGTTGCTCCTGTTATTACCATACTGAAGTATTTCAAGAGCAATGCAATCATTGTGAGGCCAGGCTCAGCCATTGACATCCCAGCAGAGGTAAAAGGACTTCCGTTGCCAACGATCCATTGGATGAAGGACAATGTTGTGATTGACCAGCCAGATGAGAGGATGACAATAGAAACTGCAGAGGTGAGAAGTGGAAGTGATTCAGTCATAATAGTTTAGATTCAAGTCATAGTCTTGATAATAAGTTGAACACTTTGGCCCCATTGACTTTGCGTACTTGTTTCAAATAATTGAAGTCCTGACTGAGTCCTGACTGAGACTGAGCATAGTCCTGCTAACCAGAGGATGAACACCATACCTGATGAGCAAACATAAAATCTGGTTTAAAACAATCTTTTTTTTTTAATATCAGGTTAATCGGACAACTCTGATGACAAAAATTGCTATCCCAGAAACCATCAGGCAAGACACAGGCAAATACAAGCTGGTGGCTGAAAACTGCTATGGCAAAGCTCAACATGTCATAAGAGTCGAAGTTCTTGGTAAGAACACAGAAGTTAAAATTGAAATGTCTGAAATTTGGTTTTGTCTGTACATAATTAGCATTAAATTAACCTAAATCTGTGTTTTTAGACCGGCCTCTACCTCCAAGGAACATTGTTGTGTCAGACATCAAGGCAGACTCCTGTTACCTGACCTGGGATGCCCCTGAAGACAATGGAGGCAGTGAGATTACCAATTACATTGTGGAATGCAGAGATGCCAGCAAGAAGAAGTCTGACTTTGCTGTACTCACCATCAACCTGATTGACAGAAGATATGGAGTGAGTCAAGGCTACAGGACTCAAAATTTGTGTTGTTAAAAAAAATACTTAATCGTAATTTAGATGATATATAACGTTAGTAAAATAAATATATCCTTGTCATCATTTAGGTCTACAAACTAGACTTGAATGGTCTCTACCAGTTCAGGATCAAAGCTGAGAACAAGTATGGTGTCAGTGATGGTTGTGATTCAGAGAAAGTCCAGCTAAAGGATCCATTCGGCCTACCAGGACCACCACGTAACCCCAAAGTTATTGCTGCCACGGCAACCACCATGACTCTGACCTGGGAACCTCCTCTGGACAATGGAGGTTCCACCATCCAGGGATATTGGCTGGAGAAGAGGGAACGGGGTGCAGTCTACTGGAATCGCATCAACAGGTCTCCGGTCACCAAACCAGTGGTGAAGGGGCTGCAGTACACTGTTCTACGACTCATTGATGGAACAGAGTACCAGTTCAGAGTATCAGCCTGCAACGCTGCAGGAATTGGACCACCCAGTGAGGCCACTGAGTGCCACATCACTGTTGATCCATGCAGTGAGCATTAAATATTTTCATCTTCACAGTCAACACATTATCAGACACATGTTCTCCCCTTCTATAGATTCTGTATTCAGATTTTTATAATACGAATTAATTAATAACTTTTTATAATGTGATCAACTGACTGTTTAAGTCACCTCTGTGCTTCTCTTTTAGACCCTCCCAGCTCACCAGGAACCCCTGAGGTTAAAGACAAGACCAAGAACAGTATCACTCTCACCTGGACTCCACCAGACAAAGATGGTGGTGCCCCCGTCAAGGGTTACATCATTGAGGTCCATGAGGAGGGCTTTCCTGATTGGAGGAGGGTGAACCCTGCTGACAAGCTGCACCCATCCACAGAAATCACTGTTCCAGACCTAAAAGAAGGCAAAAAGTGCAAGTTCAGGATATATGCAGTGAACTCTGCTGGCAACTCAGAGCCTGCCAGAACAGGCGACATCTTGGTCCAGGACATCCTGAGTACGAGTAACACACAGATGAGCAATTCATTTATTTACAGTTTCTGAACTGCAGTTAATATTGCTGACAATGCCAATATTTTAATCCAGCTGCTGACCACTGGTGTCTCACAAGGACTTTGATATTTGATTTGTTTATAATTAATACAATGCTTCCCCACACCAGTCTTTTTTAATGACCTTCACACCTCATTTTTAATTTACAGTTGAGCCCAGTGTTACTCTGGATTTAAGTGCTGATGACCTGATGAACTGCAGAGCAGGAACAACCATCAAGATTATTGCTACCATCTCTGGCCGACCTGTTCCCAAAGTCACCTGGACCTTTGATGGTACTGCCCCAACTGAGAAGAAGAATGAACTTCACACATTGCCTGTCGACTCAGAGGTCAGAGCTTTACATTAAGTAGACTTAGAATCATACATTAGATTTAGATGTTATTATACTCAACTGTATTCATCTTAGCTAAAAATATTCAAATTTTGTTTCAGTCTAAATTACTCACCAAAACTGAAATGCAGCTGGGGGATCGGCGACAGCAGCACCTTTTAAGATTTAGATATTTAAACTGTGACTTTCTAACATCCTCAGATCTATTCTACTGACACAACCTCAGTGGTTGTGATCCCAGAGTGCAAACTGAACCACAGTGGTCGATTCATCATCAATGCCGAAAGTCCCGCAGGGCACAAGGTGGTTAAAGTGAGAGTCAACGTGCTCGGTATGTAAAGATCCAGCGCTAACATTTGTAAGATTTGCTTGATACAGCATGGTGTGAAGAATAATACCTAGAACAGGTGAAAAAATGAATGGTCTGAAGCTAAGTCAAATTAGTCTGTTGAGTCTTTGCATCTTTATTTCTGTCTTGCGGATCTGCAGACCTGCCAGGACCTCCTAGAGATGTGAAGGTGAGTGATGTGACTCGGGGAACCTGCAGACTCACCTGGAAAGCCCCAGAGTGTGATGGGGGCGACAGGGTGAAGAGCTACTTTATTGAAAAGAAGACAGTGCAGGGCAAAGCTTGGACCAAGGTAGGCACTGACACCAAAACGACATTAAACACTGAGCTGTGAGGTTTTTGAAAATAATGCCAAATCCTTATCTCGTTGTTTCAGGTGAACCCAGCCTGTGCCTCTCAGTCTCTGGTGGTTCCTGATCTGATAGATGGTCAGGAGTACCTGTTCCGCATCCGTGCTGAAAACCGCTTTGGATTTGGCCCATTTATTGAGACCATTGAAAGGACCAAAGCGAGAGATCCCATTCGTATGTTTCTTGTCTCTTTTTCATGTCATCAGATTTACATCTTCATGATATCATAATGTGGTTACATGTGTGCATTGTGTTTACAGATCCTCCTGATCCTCCCACAAGGCTGAAGATTAAGAGTTTGAGGAAGGGTACCGTGACATTGACCTGGAAGGCTCCAAGGAACGATGGCGGTTCACCTGTCACCCACTACAGTGTCGACCTGCTTTGCTGGGACACCAGTGGCACCCAGAAGGAGTCCTGGAGGAGGTAACACATGAGTTTTGTTAGATTTTTATTGGTCCATTTCATCCTTGGTAATTTGGACCTGAGGGATTTTATTATTATTTCCACCTCAGATTGGAATCTTGTGCATGTGGCTTTGGGAACCTGAATATGAAATAAATTTGATTGAAATTTGATTTTATGAGTTTCCTCCAGTTAAACCATCAATGTTTGTTCATGCAGGTGTAACAGGAGAGATGTGGACACTACCACCTTTAAAGTGGAGGATCTGACAGAGGGAGACGAGTACGAGTTCAGAGTAGTGGCTTACAATGAGGCCGGAGCTAGCCGACCTTCATCCACTGCTGGGCCCATTGTCATCCAGGATCAGTCCTGTAAGACCAGAACTCTCAGTAGTGTCATGAAAGACACCATGGAGTTCACTGTTGTAATTTAAAAAATGATATGTTCAAAAATAATTTTTCATGTCAAGGTTTTAGGAAACTAATATTTATAATTTTGTTATAAATATTTATCATATTTTGATCTTCTATTTTAAAATTAAGAACTGTCAGGTTTGAAAAGCATTTTAAAACTCCTAATTTTGTCATGCTGTAGGTGCTCCAGCCATTGAGCTGAAGGAGTTCATGGAGGCTGAGCAGAGGAGTGACATCAGCATTGTGGCCAAGATCCGTGGTTGTCCATTCCCCACACTAACCTGGTACAAAGCTCCACCTCACAAGTCTGAGGAGAAGGTGGAGGTGCAGTATGATGAGCACATAAACAAAATAGTATCGGACGACAGCTGCACGCTGCTCATCCAGCAGGGTAAACGTCCTGACACTGGACTGTACACACTGGTAGCTTCCAACAGCCTCGGCAAAGCCTCGAAGGAGATGAGGCTCAATGTGCTCGGTATGAACGATCACACAATGATTTGCATTAATCCTCAATTGCTGCTTAGTGCCATTATTTCTGAAGTGAATTTTTTGTATACATTTTGACAACTCGAGTTTAAAATTTTAGGTCAGTAGATATTTTAAATTTGTGTTTGAGATTGATTGAACATTGGTTTTGCTTTTCCAGGTCGACCTGGCCCTCCCTCTGCTCCTATTAAGTTTGAGGAGGTCGGAGCTGAGAGGATCACACTCTCCTGGCTGCCGCCAAAGGACGACGGTGGCTCCAAAGTCACAAACTACGTTATTTGGAGACGGGTGGCCAGCAGGAACACCTGGGTGCCAGTCACTAATGAGCCAAAAGAACGGATCTGGACAGTGGAGAACCTGATGGAGGGACATGAGTATGTGTTCCGCATCATGGCCCAGAACAAGTATGGAGTTGGAGAACCACTAGACAGTGAACCCGAGGTCGCCCGTAACCTCTACAGTGAGTTGCACTGCCTGTCATAAAGTGATTGTAAATATCGAACAAAGATTTTGCATCGGTCACATGTTTAATTCACTGAGACACTTTCTTTTTTATGTTTTAATATCATTTATGTCTTTTTTTTCTGGAACTATTGTGACATGGCTGAGATATTTAAAACACGAGTCTGTTCCTTTATCCTGTGGTGCGTCCTGTCCCTCCTGCAGCTGTTCCTGGTCAGTGTGAGAAGCCAACGGTTACCAACATCAACATGGACTCCATGACCGTTAACTGGGAGGAGCCAGATGATGACGGTGGTACACCAATCAATGGGTACTGGCTAGAACGTAAAGAGACAACAGGCAAACGTTGGACCAGAGTCACCCGTGACCCTATCCGTCCCATGGGACTTGGCGAGTCATTTGTAGTGAGCGGACTTATTGAGGGCTCCCAGTACCTCTTCAGAGTCTTCGCCATCAATGCTGCAGGCCCTGGACCTGCCAGTCCGCCCACTGACCCCATTTTTGCCAGAGACCCCATCTGTAAGCAGTGTACTTTGTAAACATACACATTTATGTTTTTGACTCACAAAGTAAGACACTGACGACCTGCTGTTCTTCCCATAGCTCCGCCCTCTCCTCCAACCCCTAAGGTTGCTGATTGGACAAAGTCCACAGTGGACCTCCAATGGATCCCTCCTTTGAAGGATGGAGGCTCTAAAATCCTAGGCTACTGGGTGGAGTACAAAGAGGAGGGCACAGAGGCCTGGATCAAGGTAAAAAGAAAATCTCACCTGACTGTGGTTTTATGTTTTTTTGCTCTATAAAATAAAAGTCTTTTGAGTGTAATGTCTGTTTTTCTAGGCTAAGGAAACTGAAATTCGTGGCACTGGGTTTGTGATCACTGGTCTGAAGTCTGGTGGTCAGTACAGGTTCAGGGTAATCGCTTTCAATACTGCTGGTAACAGTGAGCCAGGTGAAGTCCCAGAGGTCCTGGAGGTCAATGACAGAACCAGTAAGTTCTGAGAGTTGACACATTTCTTTTACAGACCACTGTTCTCTCATTATTGACCAGGTCTTTTTTTACAAGCAGACTACAATGTGAGTAATGTTGAATTTTTCTCCCTTCAGTCCCTCCTGAGGTTGACCTGGATGCTTCAGTGAAGGAGAGGATTGTGGTCCATGCTGGTGGTGTGATCCGCATCATTGCCTATGTGTCTGGCCAGCCAACCCCTGAAGTTACTTGGAGTAGAGATGGAGGTGCACTGCCTCCTGAGGCTAAAGTGGAGCTGACAGCTATCAGCTCATCTCTGGTCATCAAACCATGTACTAGGAGACACCTGGGTGTCTATTCACTGACTGCCAAAAACCCTGGGGGGGAGAAAAAGAAGAATGTCACTGTTGAAGTTTTAGGTGAGATCCCATTTTGTAAATGAAATATTTAGAGAAACAAGAACAATTTAAAAAAATCATATATTTTTATCAAACCTGTTTGTGTTCTCCCTTAGATGTTCCTGGGCCTGTTGGTATCCCCTTAACGGCAGAGAACCTGAGCACCGATTCCTGTAAGCTCAACTGGTTCTTCCCTGAAAATGACGGTGGCTCTCCTATTAGTAACTACATTATTGAGAAGCGTGAGGCTGAACGTAAGGCCTGGACCTCACTCTCCTACACTGCAAGTAGACAAAATGCCATCGCTCACAACCTCACCTATGGAAAGGCCTACTTCTTTAGAGTGGCTGCTGAGAATGCCATTGGCATTGGACCTTTTGTGGAGACCGCTGCTGAAGTTGTGGTGAAGGAACCCATTAGTAAGTTTAGTTAAATAATGATGCACCTTAATCTCACATTCTGACATAAAGACAATCCCAAAATTCTGAAACATTAAATAAATAAATACACAAAAAATGTTTGCATTTCTTTTCAGGTGTGCCAGACCGCCCAGAGGAGCTAGATGTTAGCAAGGTCACCAAGGATTTGATATGTGTCACCTGGAAGGCACCTAAGTATGATGGTGGCTCAGAGATTACCATGTATATCCTGGAGGCACGAATGATTGGCAAAGACAAGTTCACCAGACTGACAAAGGAGAAGCTGATGGAGAGGAAATACACCTATGATGGCCTTAGGGAGGGCGATACCTACGAATTTAGAGTCATTGCTGTCAATGAGGTTGGGCCCAGCAAACCGTCATTCTGCACCAAACCAATCACCTGCAAGGACGCACTGGGTGAGGACTGGGGAACCTGGCTTGTCTTGTTGATTTTAATCAGTTTTTAAATTGACCGGAAAATCTATGAAATTGTTCTGTTGCATTTGAAATCTTTGTAGTCTGAAGGTTGTGTAGAACTGCACACTGAAATTATTTCTATTTCAAATAAATAATTCAGTATCATCAGAAGAGAATAAGACAGTTGAGGATGTTAGTAGATGTAGAGCAGACCCCTTGGAATACCTGACGTGTTATCATGTATTAGGTCCGAATTAAGTTGTAAAGTTATAGCCACAGTAGACTGAATTAAAATATTGAGCTTCATCTCACTTGTTCTTGGACTTTGTTCATTTTCTGTTCTCACAGAGCCGCCAACCATTGAGGTGGACTTCCGTGATCAGATCATTATACGTGTGGGCGAGAGCTGCCTACTGCAGGGCCGCTACACCGGCAAACCTTCTCCATCCATTGTGTGGTACAGAGACGACAAGGAGCTAAGGGCTGATAAACACATCATGTTCAAGAACACACTAACCACCATGTCACTGGGCTTGATGACGGCAGAGCGCCAACATAGTGGCAGATATGTGGTTGTGGTGGAGAACAGCACTGGATCCAGAAAGGGAGTCTGCAAAATCACGGTGGTCGGTATGTTTGGCAACCATGAATAAAATTGGGGTGAAACAACTTTGGTATTGTGTGCAAATGATAGATGTAGATGCAGCAATTAAGTGATCAATTTAGATGGGATAGGTTTCGTGAATAGATTCCTATGGTACACCATGTGTATCTCTGCCATCCATGTACATTGCTCCCAGCTAAAGCATACCGTAGTAAAAGCATCTATTGAAGTTGGCGAACAGTGGTTGATAACATCACAGATTACTTATTCTGAGGTTTTTCTCTTTCTTTAGACCGTCCAACCCCTCCTGTTGGCCCTGTGGTATTTGAGGAGGTACACAGAGAGAACATGGTCATCTCCTGGAAGCCTCCTCTGGATAGTGGAGGTGTGGAAGTCTCCAACTATATTATTGAGAGGAGAGATGTCAACAGAGACACCTGGACTACAGTGACATCCGCCTCAACCAAAACAATATGCAAGGTGGGTCCAGATCTGACTTCATTCTGCTGTCATGGAATATATTTAAGTACCTAAAGCAAAGGAGGTTGGGAGAGGTTTGCTGCAAAAAGCTGTTTGCTGAATCTTACAGATGTTTGTCTTTTTTTGTCACACAGATTCCCAAGCTGACAGAGGGCAAGGAGTACATCATGAGAATCTGTGCTGAAAACATGTATGGCATCAGTGACCCACTGGAGTCTGAGGAGATGAAAGCCAAAGATCTCTTCAGTATGTTCTTCTCAGATTATATACATGCTTGAAAATGATTCCGTCTATGTGTAGACTATAAATCTCTATTATTATTATTATTACTAATATTATTCCTTCATTACAATTTGATCCCGAAGCTCTGATTATCTGATCACTGTCTCTCTGACTCCCCTGCAGGAGTTCCTGAGGCCCCTGAGATGCCCACTGTCAGGGAGGTATATGCCACTAATGCTCTGGTGCTATGGAACCGACCTCGTGATGGTGGGAAGCCCATTACAAACTACATCCTGGAGAAGAAGGAGCCGTCAGCCAAGAGGTGGTCCAGAGTCACTAGAGACACGCTGTACCCTGCCACTCAATACAGAGTCCAGGACCTTGTGGAGGGCTGCGAGTACGAGTTTAGGGTGATGGCTGAGAATGAGTTGGGAACCGGAGACCCCAGTGTCCCCTCCAAACCAATTCTTGCTAAAGATCCTATTGGTCAGTGTCACTTAGTCATGAAAATTCTTATTATTATTATAATTAGAATTATTAGTTGATGAAGTATTAGATTCATAAATTTATAAACATATTTTTGAAACATTATGGTTACAAAGTTTAATTTCTGATATTACTTATATATCACTATATTTTCTTTTCATAGTGCGGCCCAGTCCTCCAGTGACCCCTGAGGCCTATGATAAGACCAAGGACTCTGTCAGCCTGAAGTGGCAGATGCCCCGCCATGATGGAAAGGGCAAGATATTTGGCTACCTAGTTGAGTACCAGAAACCTGGAGCTGTGGAATGGATTCAGGCCAATGAGACCCCAGAGCAGTGCCCCAACCTCCACTATGTGGTGACAGGCCTAGATGATGGACAGGAGTATGTCTTCAGAATCTTCACTGTAAATGCTGCTGGCAAATCTGACCCTGCCTATGTCAAACAGTCCATCAAGGTCCATGACAGACTGGGTAAGAGGTCAATTTGTAACTCCTTACTTTTTTTTGGTATGTGTGGTTTCGGATTCTGAAGCACAAATAGATTTTTATGTTTAGCATTTCCGTATGAAAACTGTCAAAGAATGGTTTCACTGTTCACGTAAATAGTAAGTAATAACAAAGAAAAGAAAATGCAGCTTTGTCTATAGGTATCCACACAAGCACACTCACTCATACATACACAGATGTATGTATATCGTAAATATGTTCCATTTATGTCCACAGAGGAGCCTGAGTTGCTGCTGGATGCTAACATGGCACGTGATCACCTGGCAATGTTGGGCACAGACATTACACTGAGTGCCAGCATTAAGGGTGTGCCACCACCAACTGTTAGCTGGAAAAAGAATGATGGAGATGTTCCTTCTCACATCACTGTTGCCATCACTGCTACAGGCAGCAAAATCTTTATTCCCAAGTGCGTTCGCCCAGACTCCGGCAACTACACCATAACTGCGGAGAATGCTGCTGGAAAGAAATCAGCAACAGTGGCAGTACTTGTGTTGAGTAAGTGAAAAATCCACCAACAATTCAATTCAAGCTTTAATTGTCATTGTACAGTCGTCTGATCAACAAAGTTGGACAAAGCAACTGCTGTGAGGAGCACCCAAAAGGAAATAGATTCAAAATAAAACAGCAGAACATATACAAACACAATGACACAAAAACTTGTAGACTTAAATGTTAAGTGTAGGGATGAATAATAAATTAAAGGAACAACAACAGAAATGCTAGAAATTGTTTTGGAATATTATTGCACACCAGTTAACAGTAAATTGGGGTGATGTGATGTGGTGTGGCACCAATGCATGTCACACAGGGAGAACATGCAAACTCCAGAAAGACCCCCTCCAGAAATTCTGGAAAAACTGTGAACCTTCTGTGAGGCACAAGTGCTAACCACTGCTCCACTGTGTAGCCAATTTTTAAAATAGATTTATTTATTTGTTCATTCAGATAAACCTTCTCCTCCAAGAGATCTTGTAGTCTCTGAGATCACCAGCGAGTCTGCCTATCTGACATGGAAGGCTCCTGAGGACAATGGCGGTGCTGTCATCTCCCATTATGTTGTGCAAAAGAAAGATGTCGCCTCCGATCAGTGGGTTCCCGTCTCAGCAGCCAATAAAAAACTAAGTCTGATGGCCATGTACTTGATGGAAGGAATCCAGTACCTGTTCAGGGTGGCTGCTGAGAACCAATTTGGCAGAAGTGACTATGTGATGACCAAGACACCCATCAAGGCTGTTGATCCACTCTGTGAGTAAAAGTCAAACATTAAAACGATACACTATGTGAGATTTTTAATCATTTTGTAAAATGTGACATCAAGTTCAAAATTTAAATCTACCAGTAATCAGAAATGAATTGTCTTTTGCTGGATTTGTTAGATCCCCCTGGTCCACCCAAGAACCTGCACCACACAGATGTTGAAAAGACAGAGGTGTGGTTAGCATGGGAGTGGCCTGACCGCACTGGAGGAAGTGACATCACTGGCTTCATAGTGGAGCACCAGGAAGAGGGCCAGACTGACTGGGTTACTTTTAAGACTGTCAGCAACAACCATGCCCATGTCACCAAACTCGAGGAAGGCAAGACTTATCGCTTTAGGGTAAAGTCTCAGAATGCCATTGGCGTGAGCCGACCGGACACAAGTGTACCTATCACCTGCCAGGAAAAGACCCGTAAGACACATGATTCTTGTGATTTTTTTCCTTTTTACATTAACAAGTGTAAAACATTCTTAGATTTTTGTTATTTTTTCATTATGTTGTTTTTTTTTCAGTGCCACCAACTATTGAAGTTGATGTGAAGCTTATTGAGGGTCTTGTTGCCAAAGCTGGTAGCGCGATTGCTATGCCAGCCAAAATGACTGGTATTCCCATTCCCACTGCCAAATGGATATCAGACGGCAAAGAAATAACATCAGAAGGCCGCTATCACATTGAGACTTCTGGACCTTCAACCACCCTCAGTATCCCTGAGTGCCAGAGAGGAGACACTGGAGAGTACATCCTTACTGTTTCTAATCCAGCAGGTAGCAAGGCAGTTGCCCTGCATGTCACTGTTCTGGATCTCCCTGGTCCACCTATTGGACCCATCAATATCTTGGAGGTTACCCCAGATTATATGATGATTCAGTGGAGAGCACCCAAGGATGATGGTGGCACACCCATCACTAACTATGTGGTGGAAAAGAAGGATGTAAAGAAGCCATGGGAGCCCTGGTCTGTTGTTAGCTCCAGTGGCACTAACACCAAAGCTAAGGTGTCAAGGCTGGAGAAGGGCAGAGAGTATATTGTACGTGTCCGTGCAGAGAACAAGATTGGCATTGGTGCTGGACTTGAGAGTCCACCCACTATTGCTAAACACATGTTCAACCCTCCGGGTCCACCAGGCCGACCAGAATGTTATGATATCACAGAAAATGCTGTAACAGTGGAATGGACCCTGCCAGACTATGATGGAGGAAGCCCCATCAGTGGTTATGTGGTTGAACGTAGAGAAATGACAGGAAAGTGGATTCGAGTCAACAAAACTCCTGTGCTGGACCTCAAATACAGAGTTTCAGGCCTATTTGAAGGCAACACCTATGAGTTCAGAGTGTTTGCAGAAAACATTGCTGGTATTAGTGAGCCTTCCTCTACCTCTGATCCCATTAAGGCCACTCGTGCTATCACCAAACCTGGACCCCCTGGAAATCTTAAACTGAAGGACTGGAGCAAACACTATGCTGACATCTGCTGGACTAAGCCCACAAGAGATGGTGGCAGTCCTGTTCTTGGCTATGTGGTTGAGGCTCAGAAGTCAGGGACTGCCCAATGGGACAGAATCAACAAAGACCTCATCAAGATGTGTGCTTACAGAGTGCCAGGCCTTATTGAAGGAATGGAGTACAGAATCCGAGTCAGGGCCACTAACAAGGTTGGAGACAGTGAACCAAGGGAACTGCCTGAGGCAGTCTTGGCAAAGGACATTCTGGTGCCTCCTGAAGTCATTGTTGATGTTTCCTGCCGTGATTCTGTGACCGTCAGGGCAGGTCAGATTTTGAGTTTGATTACTAGAGTTAAGGGCAGACCAGATCCAGAGATTACATGGACCAAGGATGCCAGAGCCTTGTCCCGGGATAAGCGTACTGAAATGAACAATAACTATCCTCTGTGTGAACTTGTAATCAATGAAGTAGTCAGGTCAGACTATGGCAAATATGCAATTCTTGCCAAAAACAGTAGTGGACAGGCACAGGCCACAATTCTTGTCAATGTCCTGGACACACCAGGACCTTGCATGAACCTGAAAGTGGCTTATGTGACCAAGAAATCCTGCATGGTTTCTTGGGAGAACCCTGAAGACAATGGAGGAACTGAGATTACTCAGTACATCATTGAATGCCGTCAGCCCAGCCAGAGAGCATGGACAATGGTCTCCAATGACTGCACCAAGCGTCTGATAAAGGCTTCCCTTACTGAAGGATGTGAGTACTTCTTCCGTGTCAGTGCAGAGAACAAAATAGGTGCCGGTCCACCTACTGAGACCAAGACACCAGTGCTAGCAGTTGATCCTATTGAGAAGCCCGGAGAACCCATTGACTTCCATATTTCTGAGACTGGCAAGACTTTCTGCTTCCTAAAATGGAAGAAGCCAGACTATGATGGTGGTAGCCGCAACCTAGCGTATCACATCGAGAAGAAACCAAAGGAGGCTGAGGAATGGGAGAGGCTCCACAAAGGTGCCATTAAGGAGACTTACTTTATGGCTGACAGGTGCATTGAAAACCAGATCTACCAGTTTAGAGTTCAGTGTAAAAATGAAGGTGGTGAGAGCAACTGGGTGACCTCACCAGAGGTTCTGGTTAAGGAACTGCTTGTGGAGCCTGAAATTAAACTTAAACTTGATGGAACCCTCACTGTCAAGGCAGGTGACTCTATTCCCATTGACGCAATAGTAAAGGGTAAGCCCCAGCCTGATGTCAAATGGACCAAGGATGAGAGCACAGAGGAAATTAAGAAGGGCCCAAGGCTTCAAGTTGAAACTGGGGCTGATTTCTCAAAGCTGCTGTTGACCAACGCTAGGCGAACTGACAGTGGCAAATATGTTGTCTGTGCCTCCAACAAAGCAGGCACCTGCTCTGCTCACGTCAAGGTCAATGTACTAGACAGACCCGGCCCCATCAGTAATCTCAAGGTATCTGATATCACCAATGACAGGTGCCATCTGGCCTGGGAAATTCCAGAGGATGATGGTGGCTGTGATATCTACAACTACATCATTGAGAAATGTGAGACCAAGAAGGGAGTCTGGTCAGTCCACTCCAATGCTGTCATCACAAACAAAGCTAAAGTTACTCGCCTTATTGAGGGTAATGAGTATATCTTCAGAGTCCGTGCTGAAAATAAAATGGGCCCTGGTCCGGCGGTGCAGAGTGAGACCATTGTTGCTGGCACCCACTTTAGGGTACCTGGTGCTCCTGAAGCACCAGAAGTCACTAAGATTGCCAAGGAGGCGATGACTGTGCAGTGGTCAGAACCAGAGAAAGATGGAGGAAAACCTATCACAGGTTACTTGTTAGAAAAGAGGGAGGAGCATGCTGTTAGGTGGTCACCTGTAAACAAGGATCCAGCCCCTGGAACTCATTTCACAGTTACTGGACTCCTGCCTCTCCATGACTACCAGTACAGAGTCAAGGCTGTCAATGAAATTGGCATTGGCAGCCCAAGCAAGCCTTCCCGTGCCATCACTGCCAAGGATGCTGTTGGTATGTAGCCAAAAATAATGTCGACATATTTAAAATTTATTAACAAAGGTATTTTTGCGGCATTGCTATACACAAAATCCATAACGTTATGTCTACACACCCTTTTGTCTTCTCACAGAGCCTCCTGCTCCTCCTACCAACTTAAAGGTCCTGGACAGCACAAAGTCAAGTGTCAGCCTGGGCTGGACTAAACCTGTATCTGACGGTGGAGCTCCCATTATTGGCTATGTTGTGGAGTTGAGGGTGCAAGGGGCTGCCAAAAAAGGAGATGATGGTTGGAAGAGGTGCAATGTAGCTGCTCAACTTGTTGTGTGTCAGTTCACAGTCACAAGTCTGGATGAGAAGCTTGTGTATGAATTCAGAGTGTCAGCTCAGAACCAGGTGGGCATGAGCCTACCCTGCAACCTAGAAGGTGCTGTGATTCCCAGAGAGATTCTAGGTGAGGACTGTATTGTAATCTTTACTATCAGATTACATTAAGATGTAATCTGTTTGGATCAGACTGACATCTATGCTGTTTTTTCCTACAGAGGCACCAGAAATTGACTTAGATGCCAACCTAAAGCAGGGACTGACAGTAAGAGCTGGTTGTCCCATCAGACTTTGTGCCACAATTAGGGGCAGACCATCTCCCAAGGTAACTTGGAGAAGGATGGGCATTGACAACGTGGTCAGAAAGGGAAAGGTTGACATCATCGACACCATGACCTTCCTGGTCATCCCTGACAGCACACGTGATGACAGTGGCAAATACTGTCTGACGCTACAGAGTCCTGCTGGGGAGAAGGCTGTTTTTGTCAACGTTAAGGTTCTAGGTAAGCCAGGTTATGTCTCTGACTAATGGATACAAACATATGTTTAACTTTTACTGGAACTTCTTATTCCTGACAAATTGCCAAAAAAAAATTAAACAGAATTTAAATGTCATAATCATTTTTCTCTGACAGACACTCCAGGACCTGTGATGAATCTGGAAGCCACTGACATCAGAGAGACATCACTTATGCTGTCCTGGACTCCTCCAGAAAACAATGGTGGCAGTGAGGTCACGCATTACATTGTTGAGAAGCGTGAGATCGACCGTAAAACATGGTCAACCGTGAAGGCTGAGGTTGAGAAGGATAAGATTCCCTTCAAAGTCAATGGTCTGGTGCCAGGATCTGAATACTATGTCAGAGTCACAGCTGTCAATGAGTATGGTCCTGGTGTTCCCAGAGCAACACCCACTTCATACCTTGCCTCCGATCCTGTCAGTACGTATCATCTGTCAATCACAGAATGGGAAGCATCACATTAGACTTCATATTGTTAACAGTCACCCATGATGTGTCTTCTGTTTATCATTGTCTGATTTTTTCTTTCAGGCAAGCCAGATCCATGTGAAAAGATTGAAGTTCTGGAGATCACCAAGAACAGTGCCACAGTTGGCTGGGTGAAACCTATGAGGGATGGTGGAGCCAAGATTGATGGCTATGTGATTGAATATATCGAGGTCAAACCTCCAGCAAAGCCTTTAGCACCTGTGGAGGTTTGTCCTATGATCAAATTTGCTCATCTGATGGCCATTTTACATAAACATGTACTCTCATAACTCTCACAAGTTCTTTTGCTATAATTGATCTGTTGTTTGTTTCACTGAACTACAATTATCAACTTGCTGCAGGTGGCAGAAGGTCTGGAGGTTCCATCACTACCACCTCCCCCACCAGTAGAAGAGGAGAAAGAGGAGGAAGAACCTGAAAAGGAAGTTTGGAACGCTTACACCACAGTGAAAGGTTTGACAATCAGCATCAGCGGCCTGAAGGAGGGCAAGAGGTACAAGTTCAGAGTGGCTGCTAAGAACATCATGGGCATGAGCCTGTTCACCGAGACAAGGGATCCAGTTGAGATCAAGGAACAGTTGTGTAAGTTTCCATGTCAGATTAGTAAGTAACCATGAAGAAATACTTGAGGCCAGCTATAGACCAACAGTTTAATCATCTTTTTAGTCCAGTTATCACAGGACTTAAATGTTGCTAATGATGATAGTAAAATAAAGAAGTGTGAGTTGATCCTGGAATAACAATACAATTTTTCACCACTTGTTATCTTCAGTGGAACCAAAGATTGTCATGCCAGAAACTGTGAGTGCCAGAGCCGGAGCCAAGCTCAGAGTGGAGGCACTGGTTTCTGGAAAACCTTCACCTACCTGCAAGTGGATGCGTGGTGAAAATGCAGTTGTCTCCTCTAGTCGTCTTGCTGTGCACCAGTCAGGCAACCTGTGTGTCCTGATCATCAAAGATGTGTCAAGGACTGACAGCGGAGATTACAGTCTGTTGGCTGAAAACAGCTCTGCAAAGGTGGACCAGGCTCTGAAGATCATCATCAAAGGTCAGTTTTGCCCACAATAAAACAATGTGAAGTAATAAACTCATATTTTGGGACTCAAAAATTGAGAAACTCTGGTTGACCTTATGTGCTTCAGACATTCCTGGTCCTCCTGAGGGCCCAGTGGAAATTAGTGACATTGACTCAGATGCCTGCTCCCTGTCCTGGAGCAAACCACTGGAGGATGGAGGCAGCAATATTACCAATTACGTGGTGGAGAAATGTGATGTGAGCAGAGGAGACTGGGTGACAGCTGTCTCCACTTCTTCAAAGACTAGTTGCAGACTTGGAAAGCTCATTCCTGGAAAGGAGTATGCTTTCCGCATCCGTGCAGAGAACCGTTACGGCGTGTCAGACCCTATTCAGTCTGACAGGATGGTTGCTAAGTTCCCCTTCGGTAAGTTTAACTTAAATATTTTTACTATATATTTTCTTGATAAGCTTTTGGTGTAATTCTCAGTTTGTTCTGTTCAAGTTGACACAGTTTAATTTTTTTTTTTTCTCTTTTGTTGTCGCAAGATGTTCCTAGCGAGCCCCTCAACTGTTGCATCAACAAAACCAACAAGGACTGTATGTTTGTTGCCTGGGACAAGCCTGAGAGTGATGGTGGCAGTCCTATTACAGGTTACTACATTGAGCGTAAGGAGAGAAACAGCCTGCTGTGGGTAAAGGCTAATGACACAGTTGTGCGCAACACTGAGTACCCATGCGCTGGCCTTATTGAGGGCCTGGAATACACCTTCAGAGTGTCAGCTATTAACCGTGCTGGACAGGGCAAACCAAGCAAGAAGACCGACTTTGTCACTGCCAGAACACCTGTTGGTACGTTTGTCAGCAGCACCTAAACAATGATCATTGTTTAATTATGTTTGTTTTGTTGTTTTTTTTACTTTGATTATTCTTCTTTTGTGTTGTAGACACACCAGGTAAACCTGAGATCCTGGATATAACCAAGAACTCTGTCACTCTGGTTTGGACACGCCCCAAAAATGACGGTGGGAGTAAGATCATTGGCTACTATGTTGAGGCCATGAGGGTGCCAGGAGACGATTGGATACGCTGCAACACCAGTGTCCAGAATGCGCCACACGAGGAGTATACAGTTACTGGGCTGGAGAGAGACCTGCAGTACCAGTTTAGAGTCATTGCCAAAACTGCTGTAAACATGAGCAAACCCTCTGAGCCCACAGACCCTGTCCTGGTCTGTGCTGAGAATGGTGAGGTTTTAATTCTGTAATGACCTGGCATAAACCACACATATAATGTTACCTTGTTTTCTGCTAGCTTAAATCAGATCTGGGCATAACACTTATCTCATCCTTATTTAACGCAGTTCCTCCAAGAGTGGAGCTCAGTGCCAGAATGCAAAAAGGTTTCAAGGTCAAGGCTGGAACCACACTACTTTTGGAGGCAGACGTGTTTGGCAAGCCCATGCCCAGAGTGACCTGGAAAAGAGCTGACATTAGCCTCAAGTCAGGTGAAGGCCAGCTCATTACCCAGAAGAGGCATCATTTCCAACTGGAGATGACAGGAGTCACAAAGGAGCACACAGGAACTTACACAGTACTGGCTGAGAACGCCAGTGGATCCAAGACTGCTGAGGTCGAAGTTTGCATTCTGGGTGAGTACTTCAGTCTTTCCAGTAGGGATTTTTTTTTGCAAGATGGTACCAATGTATTCAGTTAAATAAAGTTGTAGGTTGTTCTTAATCTGTAGATTGTGTTCATGTAGAGTTCCATTTTATGTTTTTGTGTCATTAGATGTGCCTGGCCCCCCTGTTAGTGCCAAATATGTTGAAGTGTTTGCCACCAGTACAAAGCTGTCCTGGGAGCCTCCTCTGCTGGACGGTGGTGCCTCTATCACCAGCTATATTGTGGACAAACGTGAGACCAGCAGAGCTAATTGGGCCCAGGTCTCCAACAAGATCAAGGGTGATGTTCTTGAGTTTAACGTGGAGAGGCTGATTGAGGGTCATGAGTACCAGTTCCGAATCCGGGCTGAAAACATGTGGGGGGTTGGAGACCCCCTCATCACTAAACCTGTCATCACCAAGAACCCATTTAGTGAGTCCTCACCGGCAATCTATCTGAGTTGATTCATGGCACAACAACACCAGTTTATCAAGTAGTGCTTTAGTTTTAAATTGGATCTGAAATGGTAACAGGAATAAGAGAACTGTTAGCCATGCATCTAGTTCATGGTTAATATCAGTTTCTTATTTTTAATGTGAAATATATATATTTCTATTATCTATACTAACTGTGGATTCACTTGCAGCTGTACCTGGTCCTTGTGAGGCCCCAGTGATCACCAGTGTGTTGAAAGATAGTATGACTGTGAGTTGGAAGGAGCCTGCTGATGATGGAAAGTCCCCCATCCTGGGCTACATGCTGGAAAAGAAAGAGAGCCACGAATTGAACTGGACAAAGCTGAACAGGAAACCTCTGATGACAAGAACCTTTGATGTTACGGGCCTCACAGAGGGATCTGAGTATGAGTTCAGAGTCATCGCTGTTAACATAGCAGGGATGGGCAAACCCAGCGAGCCCTCTGCAAGCACCACTGCTCAAAATCCCCTTAGTGAGTGCATAATATCTAATAACTAGACACAGTTACTGTCTTAATAATATTAGACAAAACAGGAAAACATTCTATATGTCACCTAAACTGGATGTCTGTGCTCATCCCCAGCTCCTCCTGGCCCTGTTGTGAATCCCAGTGTGACAGATACCACACACAGCACCATCAGTCTCAGCTGGACTGCCCCAGCAAACAATGGTGGAAGCCCCATAATTGGCTACTTGGTGGAGTGCAAGAGGACTGACACCACTGACTGGATCCGCTGCAACGTCCCCAGGAATTTGCAGGAGACCAATTATGTCATTCAGAATCTCATCAATAAAGCCGAGTATCAGCTCCGCATCACTGCTGTCAACAAGGTTGGCTTCAGTGAACCAGTTGAAGTACCTGGCAAACATGTTGCCCAGGATATAATCGGTATGTTTTTTTTTTTTTTAATTCTGCATGGATTCTAATTTACTATGACAAGAATGTAAGCACACTGCAAGTTAACTATTTGCAAAAAAGCAGTTTTTCTCATTAAGCATTTACTATTACCATTATAAAGTGGTGTTAAGTTTGTTAACACCACAAAACAGGCCAAGGCATTTTTCCTTCACTGGACATATTAGATAGGTGGACAAGTTACTTTATACTTTCTATTGTTCTCAACAGCATTTTTATCAGTGTTTTTGTCATTAGATCCTTTATTTATCCTGCGTGAAATTTGGCCTCTGCTTTTAACCCATCAAACTGTCCTCTGTATGTAATCATGTAGTTCCTCCAGAAGCAGAGCTGAGTGCAGCACTAAAGGAGGGCCTGGAGCTGCGTGCAGGCACCACCATGAGACTGCAGGCCACCGTCAAGGGTCGTCCCACTCCAAAGATCACTTGGGCCAAGATGAACACCAATATCAAGGATCGCCAAGGCATCATCATTAAATCCTCCAAGACTGATACCATGGTGATGGTGGAGAATGTTAACAGATACGATGCTGGCAAATACATTCTTAACCTGGAGAGCTCAGCTGGCATGAAGATGTATACAATTATTGTGAAGGTTCTCGGTGAGTAAAGGATAGACTGCGATCACGCAGAGTCGTTAAATGGAGAATTAAATAAAAGTGTGTTCACAGCTTGAGAGACATTGTTATAAACTGTTTATTCTCCCGCAGACACTCCTGGCCCTCCAGTCAATCTGGTTGTGAAGGAGATGACCAAGGACAGTTCTTCCATCTACTGGGATGCTCCACTGATTGATGGTGGGCATGAAGTCACACACTACATTGTGGAGAAGCGTGATACTGAGAGGAAGGCCTGGTCAATTGTCTCCAACAACTGCACCAAAACTGCATTTGACGTGCCAGACCTGGTTGCTGGAAGATCCTACTGCTTCAGAGTCTGTGCTGTTAACCATCTTGGTTCTGGGGAGTACTGTGAGACCGCTGATTCCGTTAGAGCAACAGGTGGGTTGATTATAATACATTTTGTAGTTGCATTTCCATTATATTTTGATCTTTGAAAATATTGCTAAGTTCATTGAATGCATATTTTCTTTTTTAGAGGAGCCCGGGCCTGTCATGGACTTCAAGACCCTGCTAGTTACCAAGGATTCTTGCACTCTAAGCTGGAAGAAACCTCTCACAGATGGTGGCAGTCGCATTATATGCTATGTACTGGAGGTTCTCAATGGAGATGACAAGTATAAAGAGCTAATGAGATCCAAGAATCTGCAATACAGTGCTAAGGACCTGGTGGAGGGCAAAGAGTACAACTATAGGGTCAAGGCTGTGAATGATTCAGGAGAGAGTGGTGCCAAAGAGCTGACAGTGGTTGCAAAGGACCAGATCAGTAAGTGTTCATGTTAAACAAGCTTTTAGACAGACCTGTATAAAATGTGTACAGTTTTACAATATGTATTTCTTCCATTTGCAGTCCATCCAAGCTGTGACTTGAGGGAGCTTCCTGACATGTGCTATCTTGCCAAGGAGGGCAGCACTGTCCGTCTAAAGATCCCCATCATTGGTAAACCTATACCTAAGGTCTCCTGGAAGAAGGGTGAAGATGAAGACCTGACAGACACTGGCAGAGTGTGTGCTGAGTCTTCTGCAGTCAATACCACACTCCTGATTAGAGACTGCCAGAGGAGTGATGCTTCCAAGTACACCGTCACACTGAGAAATAGTGCTGGAAGCAAGGAATCTACCATCTTCATCAGGTAGGCATCACATTTTACCAGCGTATATAACACAACATGAACATTTTCACAACAAGAGGAGCTGTGATTCTCCTGGTTAATGAAGACCCACTCTAACTCGCGAGACACATCTGACCCCAATCTGGCAACCTTTTTTTAGTGAGAAGGAAGAAGTGAGAAAAAAAGAAAGCAATTTATTGTCATGTTTCTTTTTAGGGTGGTGGGTAAACCTGGCATCCCTGGTGGACCCATTAAATTCAAGGATGTTACTGCCGATGGCGCTACGCTAAAGTGGGGTGTTCCAAAGGATGATGGTGGTTCAGAGATTACTAACTACATCATGGAAAAGAGAGACTCCATCACCAACATGTGGGTAACTGTGTCCTCCATGGTGGAGGGCAACACTATGAGGGTGACTGGTCTCCATGAGGGCACAGAGTATATCTTCAGAGTCAGTGCTGAGAATAAGTACGGTGTTGGAGAAGGACTCAAGTCTGAGCCCACTACTGCTAAACATCCATTCAGTAAGTGACATATAGTATACTTTAAAAGCCAGGAATGTTACACAATTAAATTTGATCTGACTGTATCACTGTTTTTCTACAGATGTTCCTGATGCTCCTCCCCCTCCTCAGATCATGAGCATGCGTCATGATGGCGCTTACTTGGCCTGGTCTGACCCTAGGAAGACAGGAGGATCTCCCATTACAGGTGCAGTCAGCTTGAACACCTGAACTACAACCATCCAAAAGCTGTTACTGTTTATACAGTAACATAGCTATACAGTGATTTTATGTATACAGTAATGTAATTTTTTTTTATGTCAAATAATATAAATACATGCATATATTAATTTAGCTTAATTAAAAGTGAGCTTAATGTGGATTTTGCTTTTCGGCTTCTGCTACTACATTCAGGCTACCATCTTGAGTTCAAGGAAAGAAACAGTATGTTGTGGAAGAGGGCGAGCCCAGCAGCTTTGAAGATGAAGGAACACAAAGTTACTGGGCTAACTGAAGGCCTGGAGTATGAGTTTAGGGTCATGGCAATCAACCTGGCTGGCATCGGCAGACCAAGCACTCCTACTGATCCGCAAGTGGCCCTGGATCCCATTGGTAGGTGTAAAAACTATGAGAGTGACAACAAGTTTAGTAAAATCACCATCATGTAAAGATAAAACACTGTATTCATATTTTAAAATTTATATCATTAGATGCCCCAGGTAAACCTGACGTGATCAGCATTACCAGGACCTCTGTAACCCTCCAGTGGACTGAACCACAGTTCGACGGTGGCCACAGGCTGACTGGATATATTGTTGAAAGACGTGACTTGCCATCTAAAATCTGGGTCAAGGCCAATAATGTGAATGTTGTGGAGCCTGCATTTACTGTCAATGACCTGCAGGAGGGCTGCAAATATGAGTTCAGAATCAGGGCAAAGAATTCTGCTGGTGCTCTCAGCCCACCCTCTGAGCAGACAGATACTATTATCTGCAGAGATGAATATGGTGAGTGGATATAAAGAGTATAAGAGAATGAGTTATGTGAGTTAGAAAAGTGAATGAGTCATAAGTGTTAAAACAAAATCACACTGAGGTAAAGCAGGCTATGTTCAGTTACATATTTTTTTCTTTTTCCTTTTCCATCAATAGCTGCACCAACCATTACTATTGATTCTCACGTGATGGAAGGTCTGACTGTTCGTGCTGGTGACACAATTACCATTACTGCCACAAGCATTGACGGCAAACCAGCACCAACCTCATATTGGTCAAAGGGGGGGAAGTATTTTAAACCCTCTGACCTTGTTCATATTGAGACCACTGCAACCTCCTCCACCTTGTCAGTCAAATATGCTACCAGGAAGGATTCTGGAGAGTACACCATAACTGCTAGCAACCCCTTTGGTGTAAAGGAGGAAACAGTTAAGGTCAAAGTTCTGGATGTTCCTGGCACACCCGGGCCCATTGAATGCAGCAGTGTCTCTTCTGAAAAAGTTACTCTGACATGGACAGCTCCTGCTGAAGATGGAGGCTCTCCTATTAAATATTACAATCTGGAGAAAAGGGAGACCACTCGCCTGCTCTGGACTGTCCTGGAAGAGAAGGTCATCGACTGTCACTATGTAGCCAACAAACTCATCCAGGGCAATGAGTATTTCTTCAGAGTCTCTGCTGTTAACCATTATGGTACCAGTGAGCCATCACACTCAGAAGCAGTCAAGATGGTTGACAGATTTGGTACAGTATTTGTTCTTTGGCGCTTACTTCTTTTAAATAAACATTCCAGAAAGAAAACTAAGAAATAAAATCTATTGATCACGTGTTTCTTTTCAATATATTTAGGTCCTCCTGGTCCGCCATCCAAACCACAGGTTGAGAAATTGGATGGACATTCGGCCACTTTGATCTGGAAGAGACCAACTGAGGATGGAGGAAGTGATATCATGGGTTACTGTGTAGAGAGGAAGGAGAAAAGGGGTATGAGGTGGGTCAGGGCTTCTAAGAAATCAATTGCTGAGCTCAGCTACGAAGTCATTGGACTTACTGAGGGTGTGGAGTATGAATTCCGTGTTCTTGCTGAGAACAAAGCTGGATTTGGAGAGCCAAGTGAACCATCTATGCCTGTCAGAACAACAGTTGCTGTCTGTAAGTAAAATGAGTGTTTCATGTTTGAAACGCAAACTAGCCACCAAACACCCACTCTAAAGCATTTATGTTTTGTATAGGTTGCATGTCATTTTTATTTTTTAAAAACACTAACTTTTTGTTTTACGCCTGATAGATGTGCCTGGACCTCCAGTCAACCCAAGAGTCACAGACACAACCAAGACCACTGCCACGCTGAACTGGGGAAAACCTCTCAATAATGGTGGACTTGAAATCACTGGGTATGTCATTGAGCACAAGAAAGAAGGAACAGAAGAATGGGTTAAAGATACCCCTTCGTCTCCACTTAGGATCACAGAATTTGTTGTTCCTGAGTTGGAAACTGGTGCGAAATACCACTTCAGAATTAGTGCTGTAAATGCAAAGGGTGCTGGTGAACCTGTAGAAACCCAGGAACTGATTGAGATTGTGGAGCGGGCAGCTGAGCCAGATTTAGAACTGGATCTTGAGCTGAGAAGAACCTTAGTAGTCAGGGCTGGCTGCTCCATACGCCTGTTTGTGCCAATCAAGGGACGTCCTACACCTGCAGTCACCTGGACTAAGGAGGGTGGTCCTGTCCCACGTGCAGTCATTGACAGCACTGAGTCATTTACAATGCTACTCATTCCTGAGAGTTCAAGACATGATGCAGGAAAATATGAGCTTACCCTTGAAAATACAGCCGGAAAGAAGAGTGCTGATATACATGTGAGGGTTCTGGATTCGCCTGGTCCTCCACTTAATTTAAAACCAGTCAGAATTGATAAGGAAAGCATTACTCTTCAATGGGAGATGCCTCTCGTTGATGGTGGAGCGAAGATCACAAACTATGTCATTGAGAAGAGAGAATCAACACGCAAGGCTTTTGCTACTGCTGTTACAAAGTGCCCAACCACTTCAGTCAGGATTGGTGAGCTGGCAGAAGGTTGTGAGTACTATTTCAGAGTGTCTGCGGAAAATGAGTATGGCATTGGTGAGGCAGCTGAAACTGTAGATCCAATTCGTGCATCCCAGGCACCAACTCCCCCTGAGAGTATTATTCCTACGGATATCACAAAGAATTCTGTGAGTCTGACTTGGACTAAACCCAAGCACGATGGTGGAAGCAGAATTTCGGGATACGTCCTGGAAGCTCAGAAAAAGGGAACAGATCAGTGGGTCCACATAACAACTGTCAAGTCCATGGATTTCACAGTGAAGAATCTTAATGAGAACGAGGAGTACATTTTCCATGTAATGGCCGTTAACCAGTCAGGAAGAAGTGCTCCACGTGTGAGCAAACCCATTACTATTAAAGATTCTACCTCTCTACCTGAATTTGACTTGCGCGGGGTGTGTCAGAAGACTGTTATTGCCAAGGCAGGAGATGACATCAAGATTGAAATCCCAGTTATGGGACGTCCGAGACCAACTCTCTCCTGGCAGAAAGATGGTGCAGGCCTTAAGCTCACACAGAGAACTAACGTGGAAACTACTCCAGCTACTGTTATCCTTAGTATTAACGAATGCAGTCGAGCAGACAGTGGCATATACACCATGACAGGAAAAAACATTGTTGGCTGTGTGACAGATAATATCACCATTAAAGTACATGATGTGCCTGGGCCTCCAAAGGGACCAGTTAAGATTGTGGAGATATCCCGTACCTATTGCATCTTTGCATGGGACCCGCCTGAGAATGATGGGGGTGTTCCAATCAATAATTATGTGGTTGAGATCAGAGACACCACTTCCCAAACATGGACGGAACTATCTTCCAGTATCATTCGTACCATGTTCAAAGCCATCCGGTTAAACACTGGAAGTGAGTACCAGTTCAGAGTAAAGGCTAAGAACAGATATGGTGTTGGACCCCCCATCACTTCAGAGGCAGTGGTAGCTGCCTATCCATTTAAAGTGCCTGGACCTCCTGGTACTCCTAATGTTGTTGCATTTACCAAGGACTCCATAACAGTTGGCTGGAATGAGCCTGTGTCTGATGGTGGAAATGAAGTAATTGGTTATCATGTTGAAAGGAAAGAGAGAAGCAGCATTATGTGGCATAAGATCAGCAAGGGTCTTGTGAAAGGAAACATTTTTAAATCTACTGGACTTGAAGATGGAGTTGCTTATGAATTCCGTGTCATGGCTGAAAACATGGCTGGAATTGGTAAGCCCAGCAAGGCCTCAGAAGCAATACTAGCCCTGGACCCTGTTGACCCACCAGGCCAACCTGTACCAGTATTTGTAAACAAGAATGCCATCACTATTCAGTGGACAAAGCCTGAGTATGATGGTGGATTCAAAATTACCGGCTATACAGTGGAGAAGAAAGAACTGCCTACTGGTCGTTGGATCAGAGCCAACTTTACGAACATCATTGAGACAGAATTTACAGTCAGTGGACTAACTCAAGATGCCTCCTATGAGTTCCATGTCATTGCCAGAAACTCGGCTGGCGCAGTAAGCATTCCTTCTGAGCCATCAGAACCAATTATCTGCAAAGATGACATTATTGAGCCACGCATTATGGTCGATGCCATCTTTAAAGATGTTGTGTTACTCAAGGCAGGAGAGTCTTTCAAGCTTGACGCTGACATTGCTGGTCAACCAACACCAAGTATGGTTTGGACCAAGAATGGAAAGGAGGTTGAGAACACAATGAAGCTGGAAGTTAAATTCACTGAACTGACAACCACACTGACCAACAAAGACTCTATCAGATCAGATGGAGGAGAATTTGTTTTGACTGCCACTAATGTTGGTGGATTTGCAAAGCACATTTTTAAGGTTAAAGTGCTTGATAGACCAGGGCCACCAGTTGGACCTCTTAAGGTATCTGATGTTACAGCTAACAACTGTTTACTGTCCTGGGCTCCACCTGCAGATGATGGAGGTGCCAAGCTTGAAGGATATGTGATTGAGAAACGTGAGTCAAGCAGACTGGTTTGGATAAATGTGATTTCAGACCTGCAAGTTACACAATATAAAGTAACCAAGTTGCTCAAAGGAAATGAATACATCTTCAGAGTTATGGCCAAAAACAAATATGGACTTGGTGAGGCTCTTGATTCTGAACCCACCATTGCTGATAATCCATATAAGGTTCCAGATCCGCCAGAGAAACCTGAGGTAACAGCTATCACTAAGGATTCAATGGTTGTTATGTGGCAAGTGCCCAGTAG
The DNA here is from genome assembly GCA_016785345.1 of Trinectes maculatus. Taxonomy (NCBI): domain Eukaryota; kingdom Metazoa; phylum Chordata; class Actinopteri; order Pleuronectiformes; family Achiridae; genus Trinectes; species Trinectes maculatus. Next base: position 172,507 of record JAFBJQ010006760.1, on the reverse strand, counting down.
TGATGGTGGAACACCCATCATTAATTACAATATTGAAAGAAAAGACAGAGCAGGCCTCCGCTGGGTCAAATGCAACAAGAGAAAGGTCAAAGATCTTCAATTCAAGGCAACAGGCCTTTTTGTTGGACATGAATATGAATTCAGAATAACTGCTGAGAATGCTGCTGGAGTGAGTGCACCAAGTGTTTCTACCCCATTCTACAAGGCAACCGATACTCTCTACAGGCCAGGGCCGCCATGCAACCCCAGAATTTTGGACACAACAAAGTCCTCTATAACTATTGCCTGGAACAAACCTGTATACGATGGTGGCTCTGAGATCACTGGCTACATTGTAGAGACCTGCATCCCATCTGTAAAAGAGGAGGAAGAGGAATGGACCATTGTGACACCCAAAGAAGGTCTTCTTGCCACCTCATTCACCATTATTAACCTGAAGGAGAACCAAGAGTACAAGATCAACATCTCAGCCATTAACAGTGAAGGGATTGGAGAGGCAGCATCTGTACCTGACAATGCTAAGGCAGAGGACAGGCTTCTCCCTCCTGAAATGGATTTGGATGTTGAACTCCGCAAAACTGTCAGCCTTAGAGCTTGCTGCTCACTTAGACTTTTTGTGCCCATCAGAGGTAGACCTGCTCCACAGGCTAAATGGACCAAAGGAGATGGTGAGCCTATTGAGAGGGCAACCATTGACAGCACAACATCATACACATTACTTTTAATTGAAAACGTCAATAGGTTTGACAGTGGAAAGTACAATCTTACAGTGGAGAACAGTTCTGGTTCCAAGACAGTTACAGTCCAGGTCAGAGTTCTTGATACACCAAGTGCCCCACAGAATCTGAAGATTACTGCTGTAACAAGTGAAGCTGTGACTTTGACTTGGGATGCACCTGTAAATGACGGAGGAGTTAAAATTAAGAACTATATAATTGAAAAACGTGAGTCTACAAGGAAAGCGTATACCACAGTCAATGCCCTCTGTCATCATACCACCTTCACAGTTGACCACCTTCTGGAAGGATGCAACTACTACTTTAGAGTTTTAGCTGAGAATGAATATGGCATTGGTTTACCCATTGAGACTGGTGAATCTGTTAAAGTGTCAGAGAAACCACAGCCACCTGGCAAAATTACTCTTAAGGATGTTACCCAAAACAGTGTCACTCTCTCCTGGGAAAAGCCAGCACATGATGGTGGCAGCAGAGTGGGCTGTTACATTGTTGAGATCCAGCCTAAGGGTGTTGATAAGTGGACCCAGGCTGTGATTGTTAAGGAAACAGAAGCTACAATTAGTGGACTGAACGCAGGTGAAGAGTACATGTTCCGTGTGGCAGCAAGGAATGAGAAGGGAACAAGTGATCCACGACAAATTGGGGTGCCTGTTATTGTAAAGGATCTTGTGATTGCACCAGTTGCCAAAATGTTGTTTAACACCTTCAGTGTTTTGGCAGGTGAAGACCTGATAGTAGAAGTTCCATTTGTTGCTCGTCCCAAAGCAGCTGTGTCCTGGGTAAAGGATGGTCAGCCTCTGAAGAGAACTACCCGAGTAAACTTTGGTTCAACAGACACAGTGTTGAACCTTAACATAAAAGAGGCTTCTAAAGATGATGTTGGACACTATCGCATTACTCTTAGCAACACAGCAGGAGAGACAACTGCAGACATTGGCATTATTGTTCTTGATAAACCAGGCCAGCCAGGTGGTCCAGTTAAGGTAGAGGAAGTCACCTCTGATAGTGTAACTCTATCCTGGAACCCACCAGAGTATGATGGTGGTTGCACAATCAAAAACTACATTGTGGAAAAGAGAGACACATCTACAACTAACTGGATGGTTGTCTCTCCTAACCTTGCAAGGACCAAGATCAAGGCAGGAAGATTAAAGACTGGCTCTGAGTATCAATTTAGAATCACAGCAGAAAACAGATATGGAAAAGGCCCAGTCCTTCTGTCAGAGTGCATTGTGGCACAGTATCCATATAAGCTCCCAGGACCACCGGGCACACCATCTATTGCCGCATGGACCAAGGACAGCATGGTGGTTGCTTGGAATGAACCTGTGAATGATGGTGGAAGCGCTATTTTGGGCTACCATCTTGAACGGAAAGAGAGAAACAGTATCCTGTGGGTCAAACTCAACAAGTCCCTAATTACTGATCAGACATTCAAGACTACTGGTTTGGAACCAGGGATGGAGTACGAATACAGGGTTTATGCTGAAAACATCGTCGGAATAGGCAAAGCAAGCAAAGTCTCTGAGGGTCATGTTGCTAGAGATCCCTGTGATCCTCCTGGCACCCCAGAGGCAACAAAAATCACAAAGGAATCCATGTCCATTGTTTGGACAAAGCCAGAGTATGATGGTGGTGCAAAGGTTACAGGCTACATTGTTGAAAAGAGGGAACTTCCTGAAGGACGTTGGCAGAAGGCTAACTTTACTAACATTATTGAGACAGAATATGTTGCAACTGGCCTTGTGCAAGACAACCAGTATGAGTTCCGTGTCATTGCCAGAAATGCAGCTGGTGTTTTCAGTTTACCCTCTTACAGTACTGGTCCTATCACTGCAACCGATGAGATTGAACCACCACGTATCAGCATTGACCCAGAGTACACACAAACCATTGTGGTTAATGCTGGGGACAACTTCCAGATTGATGCTGATGTTCATGGCAAACCATTGCCCTCTATTCACTGGATGAAGGGGGGGCAGGAACTGGGCAACACTCTCCATAGGCAAATTAAGAATGAATCCACCAAAGCTCATATATCTGTCAAGGAGGCGAACCTATCTGATGGTGGCCAATACATCTTGCTGTTGAAAAATCCAGGAGGTGAAAAGACTGTACAGGTTAATGTTGTTGTTCTAGATAAACCCGGAGAACCTCAGGGACCTCTTGTTGTTACAGGAATAACTAAAGACCAATGCTGCCTTGCATGGAAACCACCAATTCAGGATGGTGGCAGCAAGATCTCTCACTACACTGTGGAGAGGAGAGAGACAAGCAGATTAGTCTGGACTGTTGTTGATCGGAAAGTAGAGAATATTTGTCTAAAGGTCACTAAACTCTTGGAAGGAAATGAATACATCTTCAGAGTCCATGCTGTCAACCGATTTGGAATGGGTGCACCTCTTGAGTCTGCTGCTATCATAATCAAAGATCCACATTTGCCTCCTGGGTCACCCAAGAACTTAGAGGTTTCAGATGTTAAAAAAGATTCCATGGTGCTGACTTGGGAGGCTCCCTCTGAAGATGGGGGAAGTCCTGTTACTGGATACATAATTGAGAAACATGATAAGGATGGTGTACGATGGACCAGATGCAATAGACAAACAGTCACTGACATGAAGTTCAAGGTCACAGGACTTTTAGAGAGTCATATGTATGAATTCAGAGTTGCTGCTGAGAATGCAGTTGCTGTTGGTGAATTAAGCTCCCCAACCGTATTTTACAAAGCTCTTGATCCCATCTTCAGGCCTGGCCCACCGCAGAATCCAAGAGTTACAGACACAACTAAAACATCAGTATTTCTTTCATGGAGCAAGCCTGTCTGTGATGGAGGTTGTGAGATTCAGGGATACATTGTTGAGTGCTGCACCACCAAAGTAGCAGCAGTACCAGATGAGGCATTTGCTGAAACCATAGCTCCTGAGGGACCTGCCACAGATGCGCCTGCTGAGGAGTGGATAATGTGCACACCACCATCAGGCATCAAGAAAACTAAATTTGAAGTTACAAATCTGAAAGAAAACCAGGCATACAAGTTTAGAGTGTGTGCAATCAACAAAGTTGGGGTAGGTGAGCATTCTGATGTCTCTGGAGCTGTTATTGCTCAGGAAAGGTCAGAAGAGCCAGACCTTGACATTGATCCAGAACTGAGAAAGATTGTATCCCTTAAAGCTGGAGCTTCCCTTAGGCTGTTTATCCCCATCAAAGGAAGGCCCAGTCCTGCTATCAAATGGGATAAAGATGAAACTGCTCTTAAAGAGAGTGCTCAGATTGAGGTGACCAGCAGTTACACTTCCCTTGTACTTGAAAAGATGAGCAGAAATGACAGTGGAAAATACACAATCACTGCAGAAAACACCAGCGGAATCAAATCAGCATGTGTTGTCGTTCGTGTTCTTGACAGCCCTAGTGCTCCTATTAACTTGAAAGTAAAAGAAATCACAAACCAGTCAGTCACACTAATGTGGGAACCACCTCTTTTAGATGGTGGGTCCAAAGTAAAGAACTACATTGTTGAAAAGAGAGAAACCACACGTAAGACGTATGCAGCAGTTGTAACAAATTGTCATGCTCTTTCATGGAAAATTGAGCCACTCCAGGAGGGTTGTAGTTACTTCTTCCGAGTTATTGCTGAGAATGCGCATGGCGTTGGCCTTCCCGCAACAACTGCTGACCCACTTAAAGTGTCAGAGGTGCCCCAGGCTCCAAAGAATTTGATTGTTACAGACCAAACTAGGACAAGTATCTCTTTGGCCTGGGAAAAACCAGAGTATGATGGTGGTAGCAGAGTTATGCAGTATCTGCTTGAGGTGCAGCTCAAGGGCCAGGAAAAGTGGTGTAGCGTTAACACATTTAAGACAATGGAGGCTACTGTTTCCAATCTTAACCCAGGAGAGGAGTATCTGTTCAGAGTTACCGCAATTAATGATAAGGGCAAAAGTGATGCCAAAGTTCTTGCTGTTCCAGTAATGACCAAGGATTTGGTCTTTGAGCCAGATGCTCGACCGGCATTCAGCAGCTACAGTGTCCTTGTAGGTAAGGACATGAATATTGACATTCCTATTTATGGACGTCCTAAACCAACAGTCACATGGAGTAAAGATGGAGCTCCTTTGAAGTTCACCACTAGAGTCAACATTCTCAATACACCCACCCATACTACACTCAGCATTAAGGAGGCAGCAGGTGATGATGGTGGTATGTACAGTGTCAGTGTTGCTAACCCAGCTGGAAAGAAGGACACAACAGTTGAAGTCATTGTACTTGACAAACCTGGCCCTCCATCTGGTCCTGTGAAGTTCAATGAAATCACAACACAGAGTGTCACGATTTCCTGGGACCCACCAAAACATAATGGTGGCTGCCAGATTTCAAACTACATTGTGCAAAAGAGAGATACAACTACTACAACATGGGAAAATGTCAGCATCAACTGTGCCAGAACCACCATTAAAGTGCCTAGACTGAAGACTGGAGCTGAGTACCAATTTAGAATCATTGCTCAAAACCGATATGGAAAGAGTCATGGCTTAGAATCATCTGCTGTGGTGGCTCAGTATCCGTACAGAGAGCCAGGCCCCCCAGGCACTCCCTTTATCGCCTCTCTCTCTAGGGACCACCAGATTGTTGAATGGCATGAACCTGTCACAGATGGAGGCAGTCCTGTTCTTGGCTACCATCTTGAAAGAAAAGAAAGGAATAGTATTCTCTGGGTCAAGATCAACAAGACACTTATTCACGGGACTAGTTTCAAGAGTTACCCACTGGAAGAGGGTGTTGAGTATGAATACAGGGTTTGTGCTGAAAACATTGTTGGCATTGGAAGGTGCAGTAAGGTCTCAGAGGGCTGTATTGCCCGTGACCCATGTGATCCTCCTGGTATGCCAGAGGCCATCCACGTGACCAAAGATACAATTGTCATTCAGTGGACTAAACCTGAGTATGATGGTGGCAGTAATATAACTGGATACACTGTGGAGAAACGTGATCTGCCAGAGGGCAGGTGGGGAAGGGCAAACTTCACCAATGTGATTGAGACTCAGTTCACTGTAACTGGACTGACTGAAAATGCTCAGTATGACTTCAGAGTCATTGCCAAAAATGCTGTTGGTACCATCAGCAAGCCATCATACAACAGTGGACCAATCATTGCCAGTGATAAGGTCGAGGCACCCAAATTCTCTATTGATCCTGCATTTACTAAAACCATTATTATCAACGCTGGAGAGACATTCAAGTTAGATGCTGATGTCCATGGCAAGCCGTTGCCCACAATGCAATGGTTCAAGGATGAAAAACCACTGGAGAACACACTCAGACTAGATATCAAAGACTCAGAAAGCCATGCAATGATTGTCATTAAAGACTCTGTCAGAAATGATGGTGGAATTTATATGCTCCAGCTAAGTAATGAGGTGGGCAGCGAAAGTGTACAATTTAAGGTTGTAGTCCTGGATAGACCAGGTCCATGTGACGGACCCCTCCATATCACTGGAATAGCTGAGGATAGATGCACACTGGTATGGCAGGCCCCTCTAGATGACGGAGGTAGTCCCATTACGCATTACATTATTGAGAGGAGAGAGACCAGTCGTCTTGCTTGGACTGTTGTGTCTAACAGCTGTGACACCACATGCTACAAAGTCACCAAATTACTGGACGGTAATGAGTATATGTTCCGAGTCATGGCAGTTAACAGTTATGGTGTCAGTGAGGCACTGGTGTCAGGTGGAGTGATTATGAAGACTCCATTTGTCCCTCCTGGACCACCTCACATTGAAGATGTATCCAACGTTACACATGATGGCATGACTATCCATTGGTCTTCCCCTGAGACTGATGGTGGCAGTGAGATTATAAATTACATAATTGAAAAGAAGGACAGAAGTGGAATCAAATGGACGAGATGCAATAGAAAGAAAGTCACTGACCTGTCCTTTAGAGTCACTGGCTTAGCTACAGGCCATGAGTATGAGTTCAGAGTGGCCGCTGAGAATGTAGTTGGCATAGGAGAGCCAAGTCTTCCAAGTTCATGTTACAAGGCCTGTGATCCCAAGTACAAACCTGGTGCCCCATCTTATGTGAATGTGATTGATTCCACTAAGAGTTCTATATTCATGTCATGGGGAAAGCCTCTTTCTGATGGTGGTACTCCGATTCAAGGATACATTGTTGAAGTCTGCAAGGCTGAAGAGGAGAAATGGACCATGGTTACTCCCCCCACTGGCCTGCGTGTCAACAAATATGAAATTACTAAACTTACTGAGGGTCAAGAGTACAAGATCCAGGTGTGTGCTCTGAACAAACTAGGAGTTGGTGAGCCAGCAGTTCTTTGTGGAACAGCTAAGCCAGAGGAAAGGGTGGAACCACCAGAAATCCACCTTGGCTCTGAGCTGAGGAAGGGCATCACAGTGAAAGCTGGTGGATCCGTTAGAATTCCTATCTCATTTAAGGGTAGGCCAACACCTGAGATTAAGTGGACTAAGGATGAGGGAGCCCTGAATGAAAAGGCAGTAATTGAGAAGACACACAACTTTACACAACTGTCCATTGACTCGTGCGACAGGACTGATTCAGGAAAATATATACTAACCCTGACTAACAGCAGTGGCTCTGTGTCTGAGTTTGTTGCTGTTAAAGTTTTAGATACACCCGGGGCCCCACAGAATCTTGTGGTTAAAGATATCAAAAAAGACTCTGTGACTCTTGTATGGGATGCCCCGCTTATTGATGGGGGCTCCAAGATCAAGAACTATGTCATTGACAAACGCGAGTCCACCAAAAAAGCATTTGCGAATGTGTCCACCAAATGCACCAGGACAACATTCAAAGTAGAGAACTTAATTGAAGGTGCCATGTATTACTTTAGAGTAATGGCTGAGAATGACTATGGAGTTGGCCAAGCTGTTGAAACAAAGACAGCTTCCAAGGCCTCAGAGGTCCCGCAGCCTGTTGGAAACATTCTTCTCACAGATGTCACCAAAGCCAGCGTCTCACTAGCCTGGGAGAAACCCGAGCATGATGGAGGTAGCAGAATTGGTGGCTACCTAATCGAAATGCAGCCTAAGGGTGCAGATAAGTGGGGAGTTGCAACTAATACAAAGACATGTGAGGGCACTGTCACAGGACTCACAGCAGGAACAGAATATCTATTCCGAATTATTGCTTACAATGAGAAGGGCAAGAGTGAACCTAAAGCACTTGCTGCACCTGTTATTGCTTGTGAAATGACCACAGAGCCAAGCATTAAGATGCAATTCAACACTTATAGTGTATTAGCTGGAAAAGACCTTAAGTTGGAATTCCCTGTGCTTGGTAGGCCAAAACCTAAAGTCACTTGGAGTAAAGATGGTCAGCCTTTAAAGGTTACATCCAGAGTCAATGTGGTAAACACTCCATCAACAACTGCAATTCAGATTACTGAGGCATGCAAAGAGGACTTTGGCAAATACTCCATTACAGCAACCAGTTCTGCTGGCACAATCGCTGAAGATGTGGCTGTCATTGTTCTTGACAAACCTGGTCCACCAACAGGTCCAGTCAGAATCATTGAAGTGAGCAACACCTTTGTCCATCTTGCCTGGGAGCCTCCAACATATACAGGCGGATGCCAAGTCAAGAACTATATAGTGGAAAAGAGAGATACAACCAGCACAACGTGGCAGCCAGTCACCACACAGCTTGCTAGGACAGCTTTCAAGGTCACTAAGCTGAAGACTGGAGCAGAATACCAGTTCAGAATTTTGGCTGAAAACAGATATGGAAAGAGTGTGCCTCTGGACTCTAAGGCTATTGTTGTACAGTATCCATACAGACCACCAGGGCCTCCAGGAACACCATATATCAAATCTGCAACAAAGGAAATGATGATTATTGAATGGAATGAGCCAGTCAATGATGGTGGCAGTGTTGTGATTGGTTACCATCTGGAAAGCAAAGAGAGAAGTAGCATTCTGTGGAACAAACTTAACAAGTCTGTCATTGCTGATACTCAATTCAAGATCTGTAATCTTGAAGAGGGTATTGGTTATGAATTCAGAGTATATGCTGAAAATATCGTTGGCATTGGCAGATGCAGTAAAGTGTCTGATTGCTTTGTTGCTCGTGACCCCTGTGATCCTCCTGGTGCCCCAGAAGCTGTATCTATTTCTAAGAATCTAATCAGGATTCAGTGGACCAAGCCTCTGTATGATGGTGGCAGCAAAGTTAATGGATATATTGTGGAAAGGAAAGATCTTTCCTCCCCTGATGGACGCTGGGTAAGAGCAAACTTCACAAATATAATTGAGACTGATTATACCATTACTGGACTGACAGAGAATGAGCAATATGAATTTAGAGTTATTGCGAGAAATGCTGCTGGGGTCTTCAGTGAGCCATCTGATAGCTCTGGGCCTATAACTGCTACTGATGAAATTGAACCACCAAGAGCTTCAATGGATCCCAAATACAAGGACAACATTGTTGTCAATGCTGGGGAACACTTGGTTCTTGATGCAAACATTTACGGAAAACCAGTTCCTGATGTTTTCTGGCTAAAGGAGGGAAAAGAAATTGATAAAACCCTACGTATTGAAGTGAAAACTACAGAAAAGTATGCAGGCATAACCATTAAGGATGTGACCAAACTTGACAGTGGCCACTATGACCTTGTCCTCAAAAATTTGGGTGGTACAAAAACCTATCCCATCACTGTCAAAGTTCTTGATAAACCGGGTACCCCCATTGGACCCTTGAATGTAACTGGAGTCATGTCTGACAGGTGTGTACTTGCATGGTCAGAGCCAGCTCTGGATGGTGGGGCTAGTATCACTCACTATGTCTTGGAAAAGAGAGAAACAAGCAGGTTATCCTGGACTGTGGCTGCATCAAATGTCACAGGTCTGTATTATAAATTGACAAATTTGCTTCCTGGAAATGAATACATATTTAGGGTCCGGGCAGTGAACAAGTATGGTGTTGGTGATTATCTGGAGAGTGACCCAATAATTGCAAGCAATCCATACAAGCCACCTGGTGCTCCTGGAACACCAGAAGCCAGTCAGATCACAAAGGACTCTATGGTTCTGTCATGGACTCCTCCGGAACATACTGGTGGAGCTGATATTGAAGGTTATCACCTTGAAAAACGTGACAAAGATAGTGTAAGGTGGACAAAATGCAACAGACAAGCGCTGACAGACACACATTTTATGGTCGCTGGTCTGATGACAGATCATTTCTATGAGTTCCGCGTTGCAGCTGAAAATCAGGCTGGGATGGGGGACTATAGTGAATTGTCCTTGTTCTACCGAGCATGTGATGCTGTCACCCCCCCTGGGCCCCCACACCACCCTAAAGTGACAGATTACACCAAATCCTCTGTGTCTCTGTCATGGGGAAAACCTAACTTTGATGGTGGAGCTTACATCAAGGGCTATATAGTGGAAATGAGAGAATACACAGCAGTGCCTAAATCAGCAGAGGAGGCAGAAGTAGCACCAGCAGTAGTGGCACCAGTTGAAAAAGAATGGACTATGTGCACTCCACCAAATGGTATTCAAGCCACCAAACACACAATTACAGACCTGAAGGACGGTGGAGAGTACCAGTTCCGTGTCTGTGCAATCAACTCTGAGGGAGTTGGAGAGGCTGCAAATGTCCATGGCACAGTGCTTACTTCAGACAGAGCAGAAGCACCAGAAATCGAGTTAGATGCTGATCTCAGAAAGGTAGTATCTGTCCGTGCTGGTGGAACTTTGCGCCTGTTTGTCACCATCAGAGGAAGACCTGAACCTGCTGTTAAATGGGAGAAAGTGGAAGGTACTCTCACAGAGCGTGCTGCAATTGACACCACCAGTTCATACACCATGCTTGTCATTGACAATGTTAATCGATTTGACAGTGGAAAATATGCGCTCACACTGTCAAACAGCAGTGGGACAAAATCTGCTATCGTTGCTGTGAGAATTTTGGATACTCCAAGTGCACCACAAAATTTTGTTGTAAAGGAGCTAAAGAAGGATTCAGTGACTCTTGCCTGGGATACCCCGCTCACTGATGGTGGTTCTAAAATCACAAACTACATAGTAGAGAAGAGAGAGTCTGTCAGAAAGGCATATACTGCTGTCACAAGTAACTGCACAGCCAACTCATTTAAGATTGAAGAACTGCCCGAGGGTGGAATTTTCTACTTCAGAGTCTGTGCTGTTAATGAATATGGTCAAGGCCAGATGGTTGAAACTAAAGAAGTCAAAGTATCTGAGGTACCTCTGCCACCAAGCAAGGTTACACTTGTAGACTTAACAAAAAACAGCGTGTCATTGGCATGGAACAAACCTGCTCATGATGGTGGAAGCAAAGTCATGTGCTATAATGTAGAATTTAAGCCCAAGAGTGGAGATAAATGGGGCACAGCATGCACAGTCAAGGTCCCTGAAGCAACTATTTCTAATCTGACTCCAAATGAAGCATACTTATTCAGAGTCGTTGCAATCAATGAGAAAGGAAAGAGTGAGCCAAAGGATCTTGGCTTGCCTGTGGTTGCAAAGGATGTTGCAATTGAACCCACTATCAACTTACTGTTTAACACATATAGTGTGAAGGCTGGAGATGACCTCAGTCTTGAGGTTCCAATAAGAGGTAGGCCAAAGCCTGTTATATCTTGGAAAAAGGAAGGCCTTCCATTAAAACAAACATCATCAGTGACCATCTTAAATACTGCAACCTCATCCAAAATACTCATAAAAGAGGCTCGCAGAGAACATGTTGGAAAGTATGAGATCACCCTGGCCAACACGGCAGGTACTGTCACAGCCGATGTTGGAGTTGTTGTCCTTGATAAACCAGGTCCACCTAAAGGTATTAAAATGGATTCTGTGACCTCGGACAGCATCACATTGTCCTGGTCACCACCAGACTATGATGGTGGTTGTGCCATCAGTAACTATATTGTAGAGAAGAGAGACACAAACACACAAGAATGGCAAATGGTAGCAAGTAATGTTCCCAGAACGAGTTTTAAGGCTGGCCGCCTCACACATGGAGCAGAGTACCAGTTCCGCATCTATGCAGTCAACCGTTATGGAAAGAGTACATATGCGGATTCACCTGGAATTACTGCCCAGTATAACTTCAAACAACCTGGACCTCCTTCCACACCTATAGTGAAATTGGCAACCAAGTCCTACATGTTGGTGATATGGAATGAGCCAGTGAATGATGGTGGCAGTTCTGTTTTGGGCTACCATCTGGAGAGGAAAGAGCGTTCTAGCATTCTTTGGACAAAAATGAACAGAGGAATGATCAAAGACACGGAATACAAAGTCAGTGGAATTGAAGAGAGCATGATGTATGAATACCGTGTTTATGCTGAAAATATTGCTGGTATTGGTAAATGTAGCAAAGCTTGTGAAGCTGTAGCTGCCAGAGATCCGTGTGATCCTCCAGGTACACCTGTGGTCACTACTGTTACCAGGACATCTGTATCCTTGTCTTGGGATAAACCTGAATATGACGGTGGGGCAAAGGTTTCAAGCTACATAATTGAATGCAGAGATCTTCCTGAAGGGCGTTGGACAAGATGCAACTTTACCAATGTGCCGGAGACCCACTATGATGTAACTGGTCTTACAGAAAACAGCCAATATGACTTCCGTGTAATTGCTAAGAATGCAGTTGGATCATTCAGTGAACCATCTGACAATACTGGCCCTGTCACTGTTAAGGATGATGTGGATCCACCACGCATCATGATGGATGTGAAGTTTAGAGAGACGGTTTTTGTAAAAGCAGGTGAAACCCTAAAAATTAATGCTGACCTTGCCGGGCGACCTGCTCCTGTCATTTCTTGGACCAAGGATGGCAAAGAGGTAGAGTTAAGAGCCAGAATTCAGATTGTTTCGACTGATAGCAGCACTTCTGTCATCGTCAAGGACTGTATCCGAAGAGATTCTGGACAGTACGCTCTGACTCTAAGAAATATTGGTGGAACTGTTACCATGCCCATAAACTGTGTGATCATTGATAAGCCTGGACCCTCAGCAGGACCTGTGCAGATCACAGGTCTGACAGCTGAGGAGTGCACGTTGTCATGGGGGCCACCCCAGGAGGAGGGTGGTGCTAAGATCACACATTACATTATTGAGAAGCGTGAGACTAGCTGCTTGGCATGGACTCTTGTGAAGGGAGATGTTACAAAAACATACGTCAAAGTCAGAGGACTGCTAAAGGGCAATGAATACATCTTCAGGGTTTTAGCTGTCAACAAGCATGGTCTTGGTGAGGCTTTAGAGAGTAACGTTGTAAAGGTGACAGATCCATACACTTTTGCCAGTCCCCCAACTAGTGTTGATGTCACTTCCATAACTGGAGATTCAATGACCCTTACCTGGAGCAAACCAGCCAGTGATGGAGGCAGCCCCATTACTGGATATGTGATTGAGAGACGTGAGAAGACAGGTATGCACTGGGTCCGTGTTAACAGACACCCAGTTGTTGAATGCACCACAGTAGCCACCAAACTCCGCAGGGGTTGTGAGTATGACTTCAGAGTCTATGCTGAAAATGCTGCTGGTCTGAGTCCTCCGAGTGAACTGTCTGCAACATTCAGAGCAATGGATCCTCTCGTTGTTCCTTCTCGCCCAACCAAACCAAAAATTGTTGGTTCAACCAAAGACACAGTGTCCATTGTCTGGAAACCACCAAAAGATGATGGGGGTGCACCAATTCTTGGATATAGTGTAGAATACAGAGTCTACATTCACAAAGCAGAACCAGAGGTTGAGGATGAAGAGGAAGAATATGAGGAGGAGGAAGAGTTACCTGAATCCCCTGAAGACCTAGCAAGATGGGTTGAGGTTATCCCACTTACCAAGAGCTTAGAATTTACAATTGCAGGACTAAAGACAGATACAGAATATGAGTTCTGTGTCAGGGCAATAAACAAGGTTGGCAGTGGAATCCGTAGTCCATGTTCAGATGCTGTGGTAGCAATGGACAGAACTGAAGAGCCATCGTTTGATGTTGATACAGAGATGCGTAAAATACTTGTTGTTAAACATGGCACAGCATTCACTTTAAATGTGCCATTTAAGGGTAAACCTGTGCCATCAGTCCAATGGGCCAAGGAGGGGATTGATCTTAAAATCAGAGGAACCATTGAATCAAGTGATTCCAGCACTTCGCTGACACTCGAGAAGTCAACTAGGAATGACTCTGGAGAATACTCTGTCACAATTGAATCTCCACTCGGTAAAGTGACATTACCTCTGGTCGTCAAGGTGCTTGACTCTCCTGGACCCCCCATCAATGTTAAAGTTTCAGCAGTCACTAGAGATTCTGCTACCCTCACTTGGGATGCTCCAGAAAATGATGGTGGTGATGCAGTGAAGGCCTACCACGTTGAAAAACGTGAAGCCAGCAAGAAGGCTTGGGTGTCTGTGACCAGCAACTGCCACACACTAAGTTACAAGATGGAAGACTTGCAGGAGGGAGCCATCTATTACTTCAGAGTTATTGGAGAAAATGAGTATGGAGTGGGTGTTCCTCAGGAGACCAAAGCTGGAACCAAGATCTCAGGTAACATGCACTTAGTACTTGTAAAGTTGAGTTAATAGAACTTTTATCATTTAAAAACATCCTTAATGAAACCCATTTCTTTGTGTTACAGAGGTACCCAGTCCACCCATGAAACTTGGAGTTGCAAATGTTACCAAGGACAGCATTACCATTGCCTGGACAAGATCAGAATACGATGGTGGAAGCAGAGTTACTGGTTACCTTATTGATGCACTGGAGAAAGGACAGACAAAGTGGGTGAAGTGTGCCACTGTGAGGACCATGACTCACACAATCAAGAGTCTAAGAGAAGGTGCTGAGTACTTCTTCAGAGTTCGAGCTGAGAACCATGCTGGACTCAGTGAACCCAAGGAAATGATCGTACCTGTTCTTGTCAAGGAAATACAAGGTATCAGTTCTAGTTTTATCACTATGTTTTCAAGGTATGTCATACATATACATATACATATAATTATGTTTACTATTTTCCACAGAAGACAGAATTCTATTCAATACTATTCAATTAAAATATATTGTAACTAATAAATATTCTTATCAAAAGAAATAACAATATACGAAGTCTGTATTCTAATGTAATTACAACTAAGGGGTGTTTGTTACATTACATCTACATTACAATAATTACATTACTTCTCACAGTTCGGTCTTATTTTCTTTGACAGAGGCACCAGAGTTTGATCTGAAGAACTACCCCAAGAATACTGTTTATGTTAGAGCAGGATCCAACCTGACCTTTGAGATTCCTCTCACTGGTAGGCCCACACCTAAGGTGACTTTGTCCAAAAACAATGTCATCATCAAGGGATCCGACAGGCTGCAAACAGAAGTAACACCAGACAGTTTAATCGTCACTCTAATAGAAAGCATTTCAAGTGATGCTGGTAAATATGAAATCACTGCCTCAAATGCAAAAGGAACAGCGAAGATTTTCATTGTCTTCATTGTGATGGACAAACCTGGACCTCCTGTTGGTCCAGTTGAGACAGGAGAGGTTGGTGAGACAACCGTCTGTCTGAAATGGGCTCCTCCAGAATATGATGGGGGTAGTCCTGTTACGAACTACATTGTTCTGAAACGTGTAACAAGCACTCCTGCTTGGGAAGAGGTATCAACTAACGTTGCCAGAAGTTCAATCAAGGTGACTAAGCTGACCAAGGGAGAGCAATATCAATTCAGAATCAAAGCTGTGAATCGCTACGGTGTCAGTGACCACATTGACAGCAAATCAGTCATGATAAAGCTTCCATACAGTAAGTCAGACCATGTAATTTTCATCATTTTAGCAGAACAATTTTTTGTACATACATTTTTTGTACACGTTAATTTAGAGTTGATGTGTTAAATAACACTGATAATAAAACTGATTACAGCTTTCCCTGGACCTCCATCCACACCATGGCTCGGCTATGTATCCAGAGAGAGCCTTACAGTCTGCTGGAATGAGCCGGTTACTGACGGTGGAAACCCTGTCATAGGATATCATCTTCATATGAAGGAGAGGAGCAGCATCCTGTGGCAGAAGATCAATAAGACAGCAATAAGTGGAAATCAATGGCGAGTTACAAACATCTGCCCAGGCCTCATTTATGAGTTCAAGGTGGCAGCTGAGAATGCAGCTGGTATTGGAAAGCTGAGCAAGATCTCTGAGGAGGTGCTCGCTATTGATGCCTGTGGTGAGTGGTTTTAATTTAGATCTCTATCTCTAGTTTTAGTGGAGCCACATCCTCAAAAAATATGAGCGTGCACTATAAATATGAACAGTTTTCTCAGTAAATTTGGATTTATTTCATTTAAATGTTACAGAGCCCCCAGCAAATGTCCGCATCACAGAAGTCACCAAAAACTCAGTCACCCTGGCCTGGCAAAGGCCTCCATATGATGGAGGCAGCAAGATAACTGGCTACAGTGTGGAAAGAAGAGACGCTCCAAATGGTAGATGGGTGAAGGCCAACTTTTCCAACATCTTGGAGCTTGGCTTCAGTGTGTCTGGACTGACCCCAAATGAGTCTTATGAGTTCCGAGTGTATGCCAAGAATGCTGTTGGATCTGTTAGCAACCCATCTCTCATTGCTGGCCCAGTCACTTGTGTTGATGCATGTGGTAAGTTATTATCCGCTAACATGATTACATGTCTTGCCAGCTTTCATTGGGTTTATTATACATTTCTTGGTTATTGATGTCATGTTCCACAGGTGCCCCAGCCATTGAACTTCCTCCAGAGTATCTGGATGTGGTTCAGTACAAGGCAGGAGCTTCAGTTAAGCTCGGCGTAGGAATTATTGCTACGCCCCTGCCAACCATTCAGTGGCTCAAGAATGGTAAGGATCTCGTACCAACTTCCACACTATCTGTGGAAAGTACGACAGACTCCTCTGCTGTTCTGATCAAGGATGCAACTCGCAATGACACGGGCTCATATGAGGTCAAGATCAAGAATGCTCTTGGATCAGCATCTGCAAACATCAAGATAGAAATTCTAGGTATTTTAATATTTACCTTATTCTGATTTCTGTTCAGTCTGCACAAAGCTCACATAGTTAAGCATCATGGTTAAGTCCTTATTGCAGTTGTTGCAGTGATTCATGGCAACTTCCCATGATTATGTCTGTAATAAATGTTGATAACGCTGTGCTATTTCTGTCTCTGTTTAGACAAGCCTGGACCCCCAGCTGGCGCCATTAACTTCAACGCTGTCACAGCTGATAAGATCATCTTCAGCTGGGACCCTGTGCCTGAGTCTGACCAAGGCGGTTCCAAAGTGACCCATTACATTGTTGAGCGGCGTGAAACCAGCCGAGTTGTGTGGTCAACAGTTTCAGACAAGCACGAGCAGACACACATCGCTGTCAAAAAGCTGATGCAAGGAAATGAATATGTGTTCCGTGTCAGGGGCGTTAATAAGTTTGGAGTTGGAGAGCCATTGGAGTCGGACCCTGTCATTGCTAAGAATGCCTTTGGTAAGAAGGGGCTTAATTGTGCTGAATAGTTTGTGGCATTACTGGGTGACTTGAAATTCTGTGTCTTTTTATCTGTTTTTTATGAAACAAATTTTTATAGTGATTGCTTCTCACTGACATTTTTATTCCCTTGACATATTTGCTCTTCATTTCTACAGTAACACCTGGACAACCTCGTACTCCGGAGGTGAACATCATCACCAAGTCCACCATGGTGGTAGAATGGGACAAACCAGGTGTAGATGGAGGTAGTACTGTAACTGGCTACTACCTGGAGAGACGTGACAAGAAGAGCCTACGTTGGATCAGAGTTTACAAAGACCCTGTTACTGATATCAAACAGACTGTCTACCACTTGACAGAAGGAAACGAGTATCAGTACCGGGTCTGCGCCATTAACAAGGCTGGAGAGGGTCCTTTCTCTGATATATCAGACTACTACAAAGCTGCAGACCCTGTTGGTAAGTCATCTAATGTTTACAAAATTTCCAACACACGTTAGAGATGAATGCACACCCCGCCCAATAAACATGTTTTATTTACAGATCCACCATATGAACCTTGCAAGCTGAAGGTGATAGACTCCACCAAGACATCCATCACCTTGGGTTGGTCCAAGCCAGAATGGGATGGAGGCAGTGAGGTCACAAGCTACATGGTGGAGAAGCGTACTGAGGGAGAAGAAGACTGGGCTATGCTTACCTCCAAGGGAGAAGTGAAAACAACAGAGTACATAGTTCATGACTTAAAACCAGACATTAACTACTTCTTCAGAGTTTCTGCTGTCAACTGTGCTGGTCGTGGAGATCCTTTGGAGATGACTGACCCTGCACAGGCTAAAGATATTCTGGGTACATTTATCAGCAATATTAATACATGAATTGTGTTTAAAATAGTTTGTCTTGATTTGTTTTTGCTCACATATGATATGATTTCCACAGAGGAGGCCCAGATTGACTCAGATGTGGCCATGAGAACTCACTACATTGTGAAGGCTGGCAAAGATGTGGAGCTGTCTGTTCCCCTGAAGGGCAGACCTGCTCCCACGGCTTCATGGAGTAAGGGAGATGAATGTATTGACCACAACCCCAAGTATGAGTTCCACCACTCAGACACAACCACAGTTCTTGTTATGCGTGAAGTGACAAGGCTTGACACAGGAAAGTATGCAGTGAAGATAGAGAATGGTGTTGGAGAGCCTAAGACGCTGGCATTATCTGTGAAAGTCCAGGATACCCCAGCTCAGTGCAGGAACCTGGTCTTTAAGGATGTGACTCGTGGCAAGGTTACTCTTTGCTGGGAACCTCCACTCCTTGATGGTGGTGCTGAGATCACAAACTACATTGTTGAGAAGAGAGACTCCTCCAAGAGATCATTCTCTGCAGTGACAAGCAAATGCACGGAGACAACATTCACAATTGAAGATCTCTCAGAGAAGACATCCTATTTCTTCCGTGTATTGGCAGAGAATGAGAATGGTGTTGGGGATCCATGTGACACACATGAGTCTGTGAAGGCCACAGAGACTCCAGGAACAGTCAAAGAGGTCTCGATGAAGGATTCGTCAAAGACATCTGTCACCTTGCAGTGGCTAAAGCCTGATTATGATGGTGGCAGCATCATCTCTGACTACATAATTGAGAAGAAACTAAAGGACGAGGAATGGTCATTGGGTGGAACCAGCAGGCAATGTGAATTTGAGGTCAAAAAACTCAAAGAACACTCAGATATGTACTTTAGAGTTGCTGCCAGGAATGAGAAAGGACACAGTGATTTTGTAGAGATTGGACCAATCAAAGTCATTGACTACATTATCACTCCTGAGGCATGCCTTGCAGAGTACCCAGATGGCAGCATTCGTGTTCGCCTGGGTCACAATGTGCACATTGAGCTACCATACAAAGGCAAACCCAGACCTGCTATTTTGTGGCTAAAGGATAATTTGCCTCTGAAAGAGAGTGACCAAGTACGCTTCAAGAAGACAGAGAACAAAGCCATCCTAACAATTAAGAATGTGACAAAGGAGAATGAGGGCAAATATACTTTGACCCTTGACAATAAAGTCAACAGGAGATCCTTCCACATTCATATCATCACACTGGGACCACCATCAAAACCCGTTGGACCCATCCGTCTGGATGAAGTTAGAGCTGAAAGTATCATGATCTCCTGGGATGAACCCATTGATGATGGTGGTGGAGATATCACCTGCTACACTGTGGAGAAACGTGACGCTTCCCAGCCTGACTGGAAGATGGCTTGCTCCAGTGTTGAAGATACACAGTTTAAGGTTCTAAACCTTATCAAGGGAGTCCAGTACCAGTTCAGAGTATGTGCTGAGAACAGATATGGTGCCAGTGAACCTCTAATCTCACAGGTGGTCATTGCCAAGCACCAGTTCAGGCCTCCTGGCCCCCCGGGTAAGCCTGTTGTTTACAATGTCACTAACGATGGCATGACCATCCAGTGGGAGCAGCCCATCTATGATGGCGGTGCCCCCATTCAGGGTTTCCATGTGGAGAAGAAGGAAAAGAACAGCATCATGTGGCAAAAGGTGAACACTGTATTGATCAAAGAAACAACATACAGAATTTTGGAGCTTATCGAAGGCCTTGAGTACTCCTTCAGAGTGTATGCCCAGAATGACTCCGGTTTCAGCCGAATGAGTGATGAGAGCAAGCCAACGATGGCTGTCAGTCCTGTTGGTAAGTGCTGATTCGGATGATTTGCTTACACTTCATACACACACCATAATTACATTTTAGTAAGTTTAGATAATATCATAGCACTTTGGCAAAAATAATTTAAAATATGTGTTTCGTATCTTTCAGATCCTCCTGGCCAGCCTGACTACACTGATGTTACAAGTGACTCCATAACACTAAAATGGGATGCTCCCAAACGTGATGGTGGAAGCAAGATTGCAGGCTACAACATTGAAAAACGGCAAGGACAAGGCCGCTGGTTCAAGGCAAACTTGACCGATGTACATGACTGCCATTACACCGTCACTGGGTTGGCAACAAATGAACGCTATGAGTTCAGAATCATTGCCAGAAATTCTATTGGTGTTGTCAGTCCTCCCTCTAACTCTTCCGGCTTGATTGTCGTCAGAAGTGAAAACGGTAAGTACTGACAGGAGTGCCTAAAGGGTTGTATTGTCAAACCTCAGAACGAATGAGTAAACCATATTGTGGATGAGTACAGCTTAATTTCTTGCCATTAATTAACTGCAAAGACGATGTAATCCATTCCCTTTCAGCGTCGTTTATTCAAGTTTTTATTTCATGTTCAATGAAGTGTAATCCCTGATCCTGCTCCCTTTTTCCCAAATCCAGCTACTCCAAATATTGAGTTTGGCCCACAGTACTTTGAGGGTTTGACAGTCAAGGCAGGGGACAATATCAGACTGAAGGTAACCATCACTGGACGCCCAGTTCCCAAGGTCGTCTGGTACAGAGACGAAGTAGAGGTTACCAAAAAGATGATGGACATCATCAACGTGGCTGGATCCAGCACTCTTTTTGTTAGGAATGCTGATCGATCACACCGTGGTCTCTACACTGTAGAGGCTACCAATGGATCTGGAAGCAAGAAGGAGAACATCCTTGTCCAAGTCCAAGGTACTTGATTTTAACACTTTCCTTTTCAGTACACTTGAGAGTACATGATAATTATTTGTTGTTATTCAAACATTAATTTCATAAATATGTGTGATGCAGACACCCCTGGTGAACCAGTGGGACCCCTCACCTTCAGTAACATCTCAGAGGGCAAGTGCACTCTGTCTTGGAACCCACCAGAAAACGATGGCTGTTCTGAGATCTCACATTACATCATTGAAAAGCGCGAGACCACCAAAATTTCCTGGGCCTTGGTTTCCGATGAATGTAAAGACTGTACTTTCAACGCAACAAAGCTCCTCAAGACCAATGAGTACCAGTTTAGGGTCTCCGCTGTTAACAAGTTTGGAGTTAGCAGGGCCTTGGAATCTAGCCCCATTATTGCACAGATGCAATACAGTAAGTTGTGGAATGAAAAGTTTAACAAAAATGTATTTTTCTTGATTTTCTACATTGCACTTATGTCTCCAAATATTTTTTCTTAGCTACTCCTGATGCTCCTGGCACACCTGATGCTACCGAGGTGACAGGGGAGAGCATTACACTCTCTTGGACCCCTCCAACATCTGATGGAGGAAACCCCATTCAGTACTACATTGTGGAGAAAAGGGAAAAGAAGACTGTTCGGTTCTACAAAGTGATTACCAAGAAGCCAATCGTTGATTGTGCTCACAAGGTGCTTCACCTGACAGAGGATATGGAATATGAGTTCCGTGTCATGGCCGTGAATGATGCTGGTGTTGGAGCACCAAGCAACATCTCCATCCCTATCAAAGCTGCCGAGCCAAAGGATATTCCGTGTGCTCCATCTGTAGTCTGTGTGTCTGATTCCACCAGCACATCCATCAGTTTGGAATGGAGCAAGCCTGTGGATGATGGAGGTATGGAGATCCTGGGCTATATTATTGAGATGGTGAAAGGAGAAGAAACTGAATGGCAGAGAGTGAACAAAGAGCTGATAGCAGAAACAACTTACACAGCTACTGGTCTACAGACAGGAACTGATTACAAGTTCCGTGTTGCAGCTGTCAATCACATAGGTAAAGGCGACGGAAGGGAGACTCCAGAACCTGCTCAGCCTGTAGACAGACTGACACCTCCACAGGTGGATATTGATGCTACCTTCAAGCAGACACACATTGTCAAGGCAGGAGGTTCAGTGTGCCTGAGCATCCACTTCAGAGGAAAGCCCATTCCAACTGCCACCTGGGTTAAAGAGGAAGGAGAGCTGGGTGTCATGTCAGAGATCACAACCACAGATGGCCATAGTTCTCTTAGTATTGAAAACTGCTCAAGAAATGACACAGCCAAATACACTGTTAATTTAGAGAATGCCAGTGGCAGCAAGGCAATTACATTCACTGTAAAGGTGATGGACACTCCTGGACCTCCACGGGGTGCTGACTTCAAGGAGGTAACTAGAGGCTCGGTCACACTCACCTGGGAGCCTCCTCTCAATGATGGTGGGGCCAGAATCCATCACTATATTGTGGAAAGGCGTGAGGCTAGCCGCCGCACTTGGCAGCAATCTGGTGGCAAGTGCACACAGCACATGCTGAAGATCCAGGACCTGCTGGAAGGAGTGCCATACTTCTTCAGAGTCTCAGCCGAGAACCAGCATGGTGTGGGTGAGGCATTAGAAATGAGTGAGCCTGTCATTGCCACTGCAGAGCCAGCATCTCCAAAGAGAATGGATATCCTGGATACCACAGACAGTTCTGTGTCACTGGGCTGGCTGAAACCTGAGCATGATGGCGGAAGTCGCATCCAATGCTATATCATTGAGGCAAAGCAAAAGGATGCAGACAAATGGTGTGTGGTTGGTAACACCCAAAACCTTACCTTTGTGGTTGAAAAGCTAAACAAAGGTGATGAGTATGACTTCCGGGTAAAGGCTAAGAATGAGGCTGGCTACAGCAAGCCTAGAGAAACGATCGCTCCTGTCCTGGTCAAAGAGCCTCATATTGAACCTACAGCTGACCTCAGTGAGATCACCAATCAACTTATCACATGCAATTCTGGCAGAACCTTCACTATCGATGTTCCCATCAGTGGTAGACCTGCTCCTAAAGTCACCTGGAAGCTGGGGGAGATGAGACTAAAAAACTCAGATAGGGTCTCCATTATAACAAGTAAGGATCGAACCAGCATCTCAGTCAAGGAGGCCATGAGAGGAGATGGAGGTAAATACTACCTGACTCTGGAGAATGTGACAGGAACAAAGACCTTCACCATTGAAGTTAATGTTACAGGTAGACCCAGTCCTCCAACAGGACCTATTGAAATCACATCAATCACCTCTGAGTCCTGCATCGTTAACTGGCAACCTCCCGAGGATGATGGTGGCACTGATATCACCAACTACATTGTTGAGAAGCGCGAGTCTGGTACAACATCTTGGCAGCTTATCAACTCCAGTGTAAAAGCCACATCGCTATATGTCAGTCACCTGACCAAATACATGCAGTACACATTCAGGGTCTCAGCTGAAAACAGATTTGGTGTCAGCAAGTCCACTGAGTCTGACACTATTGTTGCAGAACATCCTTTCAGTAAGTATCCCTTAGCATTTTAAATAAGCTTTTATTTTTACTTATTTATATATCTAAAAACTATTGTATTCAATAAAAAAATTGACTTTTTTTTATCACAGCACCACCTGGCCCACCAACTAAGCCTTCAGCCTTTAATATCACAGCTAACTCAATGACCATAAAATGGGAGGAACCCTACCATGATGGTGGCAGCAAGGTGACAGGCTACTGGATTGAGAAGAAGGAGAGACACAATATTCTGTGGGTGAGGGAGAATAAGATCCCTTGCTTTGAATGCTATTACAAAGTGGAAGGTCTAGTTGAAGGCCTGGAGTACCAGTTCAGAGTTTATGCCATGAATAGTGCTGGCTTGAGCAAAGCCAGCGAGGCCTCCAAAGGAGCAGTTGCTCAAAACCCAGTTGGTGAGTTTTAAAACAGTATAGAAAAAAGTATCACAGTATTCTCTATCATACTTATTCTATTGCTGTGGTTGACAAAATATTTTATCTCTACAGATCCTCCAAGTAAACCTGAAGTAACAAATGTTACAAGAACCACAGTCTCCCTCAAATGGTCTGCTCCACTGAATGACGGTGGCAGTCCCATTGTGGGCTACATCATTGAGCGTAAGCCATACACGTTGACTGGTGAGGGCCGCTGGCTCAAGTGCAACTACACCAATGTGACAGACCATTTCTATACTGTCACCGCCTTGGGAGAAGGGGAGCCCTATGAGTTTAGAGTCATCGCCAAGAATGCCAACCAGGTCTACAGTACACCCTCAGAGTCCACTGGGTCTGTGCAATGCAAGACTGACTTTGGTATGATATACTCTCACAATACACTATGATTAAACAATCTTATGTTTACTGTTAACACATTGAGACTTTACCATGTAGTTTTGACAAGTACACACAGTCTTGGAAAAGGATGACTACACTGTTCGGAAATTGCTTCATAACCATGTTTTACCCACAGAACCTCCAAAAGCCCAGCTCGACAGCAAACTCTTGTCTGAAACCGTGAGGGTCAGAGCCGGTTCAGACCTGGTTCTCGATGCTGCAGTGGGAGGCAGGCCTGATCCCAAGGCTTCCTGGTCCAAAGGCAACAGAGAGCTGGATTTATGTGAAAAGTACCATCTGCAGTACACCCCCACAAGGGCCATAGCTATCATCAAATTCTGTGATAGAGATGACACTGGAAAGTATATCCTCACTGTGAGGAACGTAAGCGGAACCAAAACTGCTGAGGTCAATGTCAAAGTGCTTGGTAAGAAATGTTTTATTTTTCATCAATTTGAATCTTTGCATTTACAGACTACACTGCATCACAAGAAATAAAAGCAATGTACCATAAGCACATGTATTTTGTCCAGACACACCCGGGGTATGTGAAGGAAGCATTCATATCAGAAACATCACTGAGGAGTCTTGCACCCTGAACTGGAAGCCTCCCCTGGAGGATGGCGGCGATGAAGTCTCCCACTATGTTGTGGAGAGGCGTGACACCAACAGACTCAACTGGGTTATCATGCATGCAGAGTGCAAAGAGCTGACCTGCAATATAACTGGGTTGTTCAAGAACACAGAGTATTTATTTAGAATCCGGGGAGTTAACAAGTATGGAGCTGGAGTTTGCCTTCAGTCTGAACCCATGGTCGCCAGAAACACTTTCAGTAAGTGCCTTTCAGAGCCTAACAATCCTGGTTCTTTTATTTAAAAGAAGATATTATTTAAGAAAAAAATACTTTATGCTTGATCATAAAGTCTTTGTAACTTTGAACATTCAATTGAGTGTATTTTGTCTTTAATCAGCGGTGCCAACTCCTCCTGGTGCTCCAGAAATTCTGCAGTCCGGAAAAGATTTTGCTACTATTGAGTGGCTAAAACCAGAGAGCGACGGTGGCAGCCGTCTGATCCATTACCTTGTGGAGAGGCGTGAGAGAAAGAGTGCCCGCTGGGTAAAGGTGAACAGGGATGGTGCTCACCTGGACACCACACTGAAGGTGTGTGGTCTAACTGAAGGCAACATCTATCAGTTTAGAGTGACTGCTATCAACAAGGCTGGAGACAGTGAACCCAGTGAGGTTTCACTGTATGTCGTCTGCAGAGTGCCAACATGTAAGTTCAGTTTGTTCAAGACTAAATTCCCAACATGATTGAAAATGAAACTGAAGGTCTAACTGTAGATGTTTAGTATGACTCAAATCTTTATCTTAGGATGACATATCACAAATATATTTACTTTGTTTTTGCATTTTCTCCTTAGGCACCCCAGCCCCTCCTTCTATCCCTCGTATCACTGACACCCATGCTGACAGCATCAGCATGGCGTGGTCCCGGCCGGTGGAAGACGGAGGAGCTGATGTGATTGGCTACATTCTGGAGATGCAGGAAGTCGGAGCAGATGAATGGAAGAAGGCCCATGAAAAGACCTTGCGTTCAACAGAGTATGTGGTGACTGGACTGTCCACTGGCAAGAAATACTGCTTCAGGGTGGCAGGCATCAACATCAATGGTACAGGAGATTTCAGTGTATCTAGTGCTGAGATTGAGCCAGTTGAGAGAATTGGTAAGTAATCTGGAAAAACAGTGCAAAAATAGTGCAGCTGAAATTGAGTCTAGTAAATGACTTGACAGACAAAAACCTATTATTGTGTTAGTTGTATTTTACAGTTAAATATTAATGATGACACTTTATAAGTTAACATTTGGTTTAATTTGTGACTTGCCTCTTGATAAAGTAAATGTAGTATTTGTACATCTTTCAAGATGCAGTAACATTTATATGAACCATAACTACAACCTAAATAGTAACAATCACAACTCCGCACATAGAAACTCCTGACTTTGAGCTCCATGATGACTTAAAGAAGACCATCTGTCTACGTGCTGGTGGATCCCTCCGCCTCTTTGTCAGTGTCACTGGTCGTCCTGTTCCTGTCATCACTTGGAGCAAGCCAGGTGTTGACCTCCACAACAGAGGTTTCATTGAGATCACCAACACATCCACCACACTTATCATTGATAAGGTCCACCGCTACGACGCTGGCAAATATACACTTACAGCTGAGAACTCTGCAGGGAAACAGGAAGTCAACATTCTGGTCAAGGTCTATGGTAAGTTGTACAAGTAGTGAGTTTAACTCTGCATTAACATTTTGGTTTGATTTTATATGATAAAGTAGGTTTTGGAAAATGTTATTTTTTTATCTGCATAACTATTTTTTATTGACAGATACTCCTGGACCACCTGGGCCAATCAAGATCAAGGAGCTGACCAAAGATTCTGCCACTATCTCCTGGGAATCCCCAACTGTAGATGGTGGTGCTCCTGTCAACAACTACATCATTGAGAGACGTGAGGCCTCAATGAGAGCCTACAAGACCATCACTTCTAAGTGCAGCAAGACATCCTACAAGATTGATGGTCTGATGGAGGGCATGCTGTACTATTTCCGAGTCCTCCCAGAGAACATTTATGGAATAGGAGAGCCTTGTGAGACACCTGATGTCATCCTTGTTTGTGAGGTGCCTTTGCCACCAAATAAGCTGGAGGTTATTGATGTTACCAAGAGCACTGTTATCCTGAGCTGGGAGAAGCCAGAACATGATGGTGGCAGCAGATTGACAGGTTACGTTATTGAGGCCTGCAAGTTTGGCACCGATAAGTGGATGAAGGTGGCCACACTGAAAATTACAGACTTTGAGCACACCATTGAGAAGCTGAATGAGCATGAACAGTACTTGTTCAGAATCAGAGCAATTAACAGTAGAGGAGTCGGTGAGCCCAAAGAACTTCTTACAGCTGTCACCGTACAGGATCAGAGAGGTAACAGACACAAAACAATACCTGCAGTGGAACTTTACATGTTCTTAAAGATATAAAACACAAAGATATAAAAATTTGAATGTTGAATTCAGCAGATAATTTGGCTTTTGAGGAGCTTGTATCATCATAGCTCAGTTCTCAATTTCCCAATTTACATGCTTATTTTTTACCTCTTTTTCAGTAATGCCCATGGTGGACTTCTCCAATGTACCACAGAAGCTTGTCAGTGTTCTAGCTGGCAAAACTCTGGAACTAGACCTGCCCATCATTGGCAGGCCTCCTCCAGTGTGCGCCTGGTATTTGAGAGACAACAGAATTAAAATTACAGACCGTGTCAAGATCAAGAGTACTGGCAAGTTCTCAAAACTTACTGTGTCAGACACCACCATTGATGACACTGGTGACTACATCCTAGAGGTGAAGAATGCAGTTGGTGTCATTACTGAGGTTATCAAGGTCATCATCCTGTGTAAGGAACCATTTCTCATATGTTCCTGAAGTTTCTCATTAGCAAGTTAGATTTGGATGATAATAATTTTGTCAGTTTAGCATACTGAAAGTATTGATTTATTTATTCTCTTTTTTCTTCCCCTTTT
Source organism: Trinectes maculatus (assembly GCA_016785345.1). Lineage (NCBI taxonomy): Eukaryota > Metazoa > Chordata > Actinopteri > Pleuronectiformes > Achiridae > Trinectes > Trinectes maculatus. The sequence goes on along the minus strand of JAFBJQ010006760.1, from coordinate 144,672 downwards.
ACTAGCTAAACCTGATGAACCAAAGGGGCCCATCAGGTTTGATGAAATTGATGCTACCACTGTCACCTGTAGCTGGGATCCTCCAGACAGAGATGGTGGAGCTCCCATCAGTGGTTATGTGGTAGAACAGCGTGATGCTCACAGACCTGGCTGGGTGCCTGTCTCTGACTCTGTTAGTCGACCGCTCTTCAAGTTCAACAACTTGATTGAGGGAGATGAGTATGTCTTCCGTGCAGCTGCAGTGAATCGTTATGGCACTGGAGAGTACCTACAATCTCAGGTCATCACCTGCAGGAGCTTGAAAAGTAAGACTAGTAACGCACATTTAGCTGATGAATTTGGTCAGTCATAGCCGTATTATGTAAATGTTTTGCCTCTTCAACAGATGTGCCTGGACCTCCTGGTCGTCCAAGTGTCTTTGATGTGTCTCGCGATGGCATGACCGTGGCCTGGAATCCGCCAGATGAAGACGGCGGCCTTGACGTCTCTGGATACATTATTGAGCGCAAAGAAGTCAGGTCTGACAGATGGGTGCGTGCTAACAAGAATCCTGTTACCATGACCAGATACAGGTCAACAGAGCTGATCGAGGGCTTGGAGTACGAACACAGAATTACTGCCATCAATGCCAAAGGACTGAGTAAACCAAGTCTACCATCCAAACCAGCGGTGGCAACAGATCCCATAGGTAGGAGAATGATCTGAGAGAAAGCTTTCTTCTTTAGTTAAAACGCTCAAACTGTAAATTCATATTAATTCTGAATTGCATCGTATAGTTCCAGGGAGTGACATCTGAAGTCTTAAAAAAGCAAGTAAACTTGTTCTTGAAGCAGCACCCTTAAATACTGACATGATTTCTTTCTACTTAGATCCACCCGGTTGTCCTCAGAACCCCAGGATCACCGAAACTACCAAGTCCTCTGTGTCGCTGGCTTGGAGTCCACCCGATGATGAGGGAGACGCAAGAGTAGATGGTTATCTAATTGAGATGCAGAAGGTGGGCACTATGGCCTGGATCAAGTGCAACACAACACCATCTCTGATCTGTGAGTACACACTGACCAACATGCCACAAGGGGAGGAATTCAAATTCCGTGTGATGGCCTGTAATGCTGGTGGCTCTGGAGAGCCTGCTGAAGTGCCTGGCACTGTCACTGTGACTGAGATGCTTGGTAAGGACACATGGATTTCATTAATTTCATTTGTACTAGAATTGTATACGTTTAGAACTAATATACCATGGTCTTCTACAGCTAAAAAAATGTTTCATGTTGTGGTTTATTGGTTTACAGAACAACTGACTTTTGTAACTATTATGCTTTTTCAGAATCTCCTGACTTTGACCTGGATCTGAAATACAAAGATGTTTACACGGTCCGTCATGGAGGGGTAGTAAGACTCTCTGTACCCGTCAAGGGCAAACCTCAACCAGTTTGTAAATGGTCAAAGGATGGAGGTGCCGTCTCCATGAAGGCCATGTTTGCCTCCACTGAGGATGCCAGTGAGTTAGTGATCAAGGGAGCTGAGAGAAGTGACTCTGGTGTGTACGAGCTTCTGTTGGAGAATAAGGTTGGCAAGAAGAAGGCCCAAATCAAGGTGAAGGTCATCGGACGCCCAAGTGCTCCAGAGGGACCAATGGTCTTTGAGGAGATCCAGGCTAACTCTGTCAAGGTGACCTGGAAGGCACCCACTGATGATGGCGGCTCAGAGATCTTGGGTTACATTGTTGAAAGACGTGAAGTAACAAGAAATGCCTGGTACACTGTGGACTCGAGAGTGACTGACACTCATCTGGTTGTCAAAGGCCTGAATGAGGGAACAGAGTACCACTTTAAGGTCACAGCAGAAAACTCCTTTGGCATTAGTGCCTCTCTGAAGTCAGAGCAGCCAGTGATGCCCAAGACACCTCTTTGTAAGTATTTCATGACCTAAGTCTGTGTGTCAAAGTGTCTTTGATTTGAGATCATTATGTGATGACTCAAAAACTCATCTGTTATTATTTGTTAAAACCAGGTCCTCCTGAGCCTTCAAGCACCCCACCAGAAATCATGGACATCACCAAGAGCTCTGTGGCACTAGCCTGGTCCAGACCAAAGGATGATGGTGGTTCCGCCATCTCTGGATACTTTGTTGAATACAAGGTTGTGTCTGATGAGACATGGTGCCGCTACCAATCCAAGATCACTTCTACCATGTTTACTGTGCCTGGACTCACCCCTGATGCAGACTACCACTTCCGCATTGTTGCAGTCAATGACATTGGTGAAAGTGAGCCTGGTCCTGTGTCTGACCATGTCACATGCAAGGATCCATTTGGTGAGACTTCTTTCCATACAGTATATAGAATATAACTACTCGTTATGTTTAGTACTGTATTTTTTATATTATTTTATATTAGTTGATACATTTTAGTGGCCATGGACCAATTAGATATAAATATTTCCACTGTATAACCATTCCCAAAAAAATGTCCTGTTTTTGTTTCCTGACATAGCAAAACAGCGATTAATTAACTTATTTTTGTTTCTTTCGTTCCAGATAAGCCAAGCCAACCGGGTGAGATTGATACAGTGAATGTGTCAAATAACTTCATCACCATACGCTGGCAAGCGCCAGAGTGTGATGGTGGAAAGGAAGTCCTGGGCTACTGGGTGGAGTACAGAAAATCAATCGAGAGCACCTGGAAGAAGTGCAACAAGCAGAGACTGAAGGACAAAGAGTTCACGATGCCTGGGCTAAATGAGGCCACGGAGTATGAGTTCAGAGTGTTTGCTGAAAATGAGACAGGAATGAGCAGACCTCGAAGGACTACTACATGTATCAAGACCAAACTGAGTGGTAAGCAGACTGAAATATAAAAATATTTGCTGACATTTATCCAGCATGCCTTTCCAGGATTACTTCACTGAATGAATAACAACGCCCCCGTGGCTTATATTCACAGTTGAAACTAAACCAGGCCTGAGAAAGGAAATGGATGAAGTAACAGCCAAGCTTGGTCAGCCTGCAGTCATGAAGTGCCAGATTATTGGCAGACCTGTACCTGAAATTAAGTGGTATCATGCCGGCAAGGAGATAAATGAGTCCCGCAAGTATGAGATGAGTTCAGATGGCCGCAACCACTCCCTGTCAATCATGACAGACCAGCAGGAGGATGAGGGAGAGTACACCTGCAAGGCAACTAATGATGCTGGAGAAGCGGTGACCACAGGGATCCTGGTTCTGGAGGCTGCTGCATCTTTCCACCCTGACTACCCCTTGAAGGAAACCTACTATGCTGGCTTGGGAACCACTCTGCGTATCCATGTTGTCTATATTGGTCGTCCAGTGCCCAAGATTATGTGGCTACATGGTGCAAAGACGCTGGAAAACACAGAAGACATCAGCATTGAAACGACAGAGCATTACACACACCTGGTCATTAAGAACGTGCAGCGCAGAGTACATGGAGGCAAATACAGGATCAGACTGCACAATCACTTTGGCAGGGCTGACACTGCATTTAATGTGGAAGTCTATGGTATGTTCATGTAAATCCCTTGCAAGTTCAACAATGTATGTCTTCAATGTAAATGTGTAAGACCAATGTAAGTTCAACATTTGTACTAGTGATACATCAAATTATTCTGATTTAATGTCTAATGCCTTTGTTTCTAGACAAACCAGACATGCCTCAGGGTCCCATTGTCCTGGATGCCCTCCTAAAGAATTCTGTTATCATCAGTTGGAAGCCTCCCAAGGACAATGGAGGCTGCATGATCACCAACTACATTGTGGAGAAGCGTGAGGACAAAGAGGGCACAGAGTGGGAACTAGTGTCGTCATCCATTAATGGCAATTCTTGTCGTGTTCCGAACCTAGTCGACAGCGCTGGATACTTCTTCCGTGTGTATGCCCAGAATCGCTATGGCAACAGTGAGCCACTCGAGCTTACTTCACCTATTCTTATCAAGAGCCAGTTGGGTATGTTTAATCCAATGCCAGTCTATTTTTTTAAGTTTAACAATTTAGACATAAAGGTGTAATTGATACATTGTAAACCACAATAGCTTCTGAATGACATATTTCTGTCCACAGAAAAACCATCACCCCCTCTGTCGCCAGTTGTGTCTGGAATCACCAAAGACTCCTGCGTTGTTTCCTGGAAGCCTCCACTTAGCGATGGTGGCTCCAAGATCAAGAGCTATTGTCTTGAGAAAAAGCACAAGAAAGACAAAAAGGAATGGACCGAATGGACTCAGGTGACCACAGATGAGCTCAAGCAGACAGTGTACTCTGTTAAGCGTCTGACTGAGGGTGTCGAATACATCTTCCGTGTAAAGTGTGAGAATCTTGGAGGACAAAGTGACTACAGTGAGGAAACTGCTCCCATCATTCCAGCCACAGCTGTTGAGATCCGCGCTCCAGCCTTTAAGGAAGAGCTGAGGAACATGAGTGTGAAGTACAAGAGCAATGCTACCCTCGTCTGCAAGATCACAGGACAACCCAAGCCTGTGATTAAATGGTTCAGACGGGGAAAGGAGATCCATTCTGATGGTAAGAAAATCAAGATTCAGGAGTTCAAAGGAGGTTACCACCAGCTGGTCATCACAGAGGCTGATGATGAAGATTCCACTGTGTACCAGATCAGAGCCACCAACCAGGGTGGCGCCATCTGTGCTACAGTCTCTTTGGACGTTGAAAGTAAGCTCACAGATACCCACTCTCTCTAATTAACACAACACAAACTGACGTGTGCAAAACTCACATAAACATTTTCTTAAATTAAAATAAACATGACATCTAACCATTTGTCTTATTTCTTAGTCCCTGCCAAGATCCACCTGCCAAAGAACCTCAAGGACAAGGAGGCCATCTCTGCACTGCGTGGAGAAGCAGTCAATATCAAGATTCCTTTTGGTGGCAAACCAGATCCTGTCATTACATGGCAAAAAGGACAAGATCTTATTGATAGTAATGGCCATTACCAGGTCATTGTAACCAGGTCATTTACTTCTTTGGTGTTCCCCAATGGAGTCGAGAAAAAGGATGCTGGTTTCTACATTGTCTGTGCCAAGAACAGATTTGGAATTGATCAGCAGACAGTTGAGTTAGATGTGGCTGATGTGCCTGATCCTCCACGTGGAATCAAAGTAAGTGACATCTCCAGAGACTCTGTCTCATTGACATGGGTGGCGCCAGCTAATGACGGTGGCAGCAAGGTGATCAGCTACATCATTGAAAAATGCCCTACCACTGCTGAGAGGTGGCAGCGTGTTGCCCAGTCCCGTGATACCCGCTACACTGTCGTCAATCTGTTTGGAGGAACTAGCTATCAGTTCAGAGTCATTGCTGAAAACAAATTTGGACAGAGTGCTCCATCTGAGACAAGTGGACCTATCATGACCAAAGAGGACAAATCCAGAGTTCTGCTCTACGACAGGGAGGTTGATGATACTGGACGTGTTCCCAGAAGTAAAGCTCCACACTCTGATGCCAAGAACCTGTACAACAAATATGCTATTGCTGAGGAACTAGGCAGAGGTCAGTTTGGCATTGTACATCGCTGTGTTGACATCAGCTCTGAGAAAACATATATGGCTAAATTTGTTAAAGTTAGAGGTGCCGATCAAGCAATAGTTAAGAAGGAAATAGCAACACTAAATCTGGCCCGGCACACTAACTACCTCCTCCTTCACGAGTCTTTTGACAGCCCAGAGGAGCTGGTGATGATCTTTGACTTTATCTCCGGTGTTGACATCTTTGAGCGCCTCAGCTCAACTGAGTTCGAGCTTAATGAAAGGGAGATTGTGAGTTACATCAGACAAATCTCCTCAGCTCTTGAGTTCCTGCATGCTCTGAGCTATGGACACTTTGATATCAGGCCTGAGAACATTGTTTACACAAGTAGAACCAGCTCTCATGTGAAGATAATTGAGTTGGGCCAGTCCAGACACCTGACGCCTGGAGACCAAATCAAGATTCAGTATACCACTGCAGAGTATGCTGCCCCTGAGATCCACCAGTGTGACATGGTTAGCAGTGTCACTGACATGTGGTCAGTTGGTGTCCTTGCCTATGTACTCCTCAGTGGACTTAATCCATTCACAGCTGAAACCAACCAACAGATGATTGACAACATCTCCAATGCAGCCTACAGCTATGACGACGAATCGTTCTTGCTGGTCAGCGTAGAGGCATTAGATTTTACAGACCGCCTGATGACTAAGGATCGTAAACATCGTATGACTGCTGCTGAGGCTCTGGCACATCCTTGGCTCGTAATGCCCACAGAGGAGATCAGTACCAGAACAATTTCAACTGGCAGGCACATGAGATACTACCAAACGATGGTGAGAAAAGAGTGGAGCACTGTTGTCTCTGCAGCCCGTGTGGCCAGTGGTGGCTCCATCAGGTCCCAGCGAGGAGTCATTGTTGCCAAGGTGAAGATTGCTCCATTTGAAAACGGTCCTCTTGCAGGACAGATTGGCCATGCAGTGGTGAACGAAGGAGACAGTGTGAAGTTCATCTGCCATATTGACAACTATGATAGCACTACTGAAGTGACATGGTACTGTGGCGTCAGGCAGCTTGAAGCTGGTGACAAATATGAAATTGAATATGAGGATGGCCTGGGTGTAATCACAATCAGCAAGGTCACAAGAGCAGATGATGGTACTTACAGATGCAAGGTTGTGAATGAGTATGGTGAGGACAGTGCCTATGCAGAGCTGTTCATCAACAGTGTTAGGGTTTACCGTGACTATTTCATAAACCGAGTGGTCAAGAAAACAAAGCGCAGAGTTGACACTGCTAGAATGCTTCAGAAACCCCCAGAGTTCACTCTTCCTCTGGTCAACCATACAGCCTACATTGGTGAGGATGTGCGCTTTAGCGTCACCATCACTGTTCATCCCGAGCCTCGTGTAATCTGGCACAAATCAGGACAGAAACTTATTCCTGGACAGGATGACAGGAAATATACCTTCATAAGTGACACGGGTCTGTACCAGCTGATAATCCATCACTTGGAGAATGAAGATGATGCTGAATACAGTGTTGTGGCCCGTAATAGGTATGGTGATGACAGTTGCAAGGCCCGTCTAACTGTTGTTCCTCGACCTAAGGCAGCAGATCTCACCATTAGGCCCATGTTCAAACGCCTGCTAGCAAATGTAGAATGCAGGGAGGGCCAGAATGTCCGCTTTGAGATTAGAGTATCTGGCCATCCAACCCTGAAGTGGGAGAAGGATGGCACACCTTTAGCTTTTGGACCGTCTATTGAGGTGGTCCATGAGGGTCTTGATTACTTCATCCTTCATGTGAAAGACACTCTTCCTGAGGATTCTGGTGTATACAGAGTTACTGCTACCAACTCTGCTGGATCTGCCAGTTGCCAGGCAACACTCAAAGTAGAGCGTGTTACTCATATTAAGAAGGACTATGAAACCAGTGAAAAGGAGAAGGTGAAGGAGGAATTAGACAAGAAAGTGAGACTTTCTCAGATTTTGTCTGGCACAGTTATTGCACCTCTTCCACCAGCAGCAGTACAAGCTGTTAGGGAAGCAGCCACCATGTTCAAACCTGCCGTGACATCTAAGAAGGGTCAGAAAACTGAGGCTGAGATCCAGAAGGAGAAGGAAGAGAGAAAGAAACGTGCAGACGAGAAGAGGCTTCGTATGCCTTATGTTGTCCCCACACCTCGTGTCATTAACCCAGCTGTTCTTGAGGAAGATGTAGAAATTAAACAGTTCAAGCCACTCTCTGACATGAAATGGTACAAAAAGCTACGTGATCAGTATGAGTTCCCTGAACCTATGGACAAAATCAAACAGAAGAGAATGAAGCGTATTCGTCTGTCCAGGTGGGAGCAGTTTTATGAGGTGCCAATCAGGATCAAGGACCAGTATAAGCCTAAGTGGCGCATTTTGTCCATGACTCAAGATGACTTGGAGACTGTGAGACCTGCAAGGCACCGCACTCCTTCCCCTGAAATGGATGCATACCACAGGATCAGGAGGAGGTCCCTGGGTGACCTGTCAGATGAGGAACTGTTGCTGCCTGTGGATGAGTATCTGTCCCTGAAGAGAACAGAGGAGGAGAGGCTTCGTCTGGAGGAAGAGCTGGAGCTTGGCTTCTCGGCTTCCCCACCGAGCCTAAGCCCAGTTCGCTTTGAGCTGTCTGCCCTGCGTCCCTCTTCTACAAGAATAGTCTACAGCGATGATGAAGAGGGAGAAGAGATCCATAGATATGACTCTTACAGAATTCCATCCAAATATGAGGCTGGTCCAAGTTTTGTTGAGCTCCGCCAGCGTCACGACAAAGCCACATACAGACCTCCAAGACAGCGTGCTACCGAAGAAAAAGAAGACCAGGAGCTGCTGCGCCCACACAAAACTGCACAGAGAATCTCCTCTTATAAGAGTGCACTCAAACACATAGAATTTGAGGAGAAGACACGGACTTCCAAAAAGGAAACAGCTGTTGCTGTTGCAAGATACTCTGAGGGCATTGAATCTGAGCACCTAACAGTCGTTACCTCAGAATTTATTCCTAAACCTATTAAGAAACTCCCAATGCCTGAGAGGAAAAGATCCCCTACCCCAGAAAAAGCTGTGAAGACAGAGGTGGCCATCACCAGTGTTGACTTTACATCAAGGTATGAGGAGAGGAAGCAGGCTCTTAGGTCAGAGAGAAGATCGGTGGAAAGGAAGGTTGAGGTTGTGACACAGGCTCCCTTCAGTCTTGACCATGCGCCACGTATTACCATCAGGATGCGATCTCATCGTGTACCATATGGCTCCAACACCAGTTTCACACTGAATGTACAGGACAAACCACAGTCTGAAATAAAGTGGTTCCATAATGGAAAAGAGATCCATCATAGCAACAAATACCACATGGGCAATATCAGTGGAGTCCTGACCCTCCGGATTATCAACTGTACAACTGAAGATGGTGGCACTTACCGCGTGGTCTGCAAGAATGCCAAAGGCGAGACTTCTGACTACGCCACATTAGACGTGGCAGGTGCAGAATATGCTGCTTTCTCCTCATTCCGCAAAGATGAGGAGCCTCCATCCTCCCGTCTACCAGAAATGACAAAAACAGAGGTGTACCATGTTTCCTCCATTAAAACAACAGAAATTAAAACAGAGACTAAAACAGAGACCTCCGTTGTTGTTGAGATGCTGAAGGAGAAGTCCAGTGTACCTGCTCAGATCACAAACAAACCACAGTCTCTGACTGTTGAGGAAGGAAACCTCGCCAGATTTGAGTGTGACGTGACGGGTGAACCAGTGCCTTCTATAACATGGATGCATGAAGGAACAGTTCTCGGTTCCTCTGCCCGCCACCACATTGTCTCGACTCAGAACAGTTCCTCCTTTGAAATCTCTGCTGTTGAGGTGTCAGATGAAGGCAGTTACACCGTACTGGTGGAAAACGAAGGGGGCAAACAAGAGGCTCATTTTACTTTGACAATCCGTAAATCCCAGGCTAAGGAGAAAGTAGTGGCTCCTCCCAGGGTCACCTCTCCAGAGGCCAAGTCCCCTTCTCCCAAGTCCCCTGAACCAGTCAGATCCCCTCAGAGAGTCAAGTCCCCTGAGGCAATCAAGTCGCCTCAGAGAGTAAAATCTCCAGTCTCACCAAAATCTCCAACACCAAAGTCCCCTACTCCAAAATCTCCAACTCCTAAGTCCCCTACTCCAAAATCTCCAACTCCTTCAGAAAGTGGCCCAACTCTGACCACCAGTCAGGGTCTGGTCACAGCCACGCAGTCAGGTGCACCTCACTTTGTGGTGAAGCCAAGGTCCCAGAATGTGAACCAGGGACAAAATGTTAAATTCACCTGTGAACTTGCAGGAGACCCTTTGCCTGAGATGGTGTGGTTGAAAGACAACATGATGGTGAGTTTCCATCCACGCAGTCATTAATCGGGTTTTTGAACTGGTTCAGGTGAAGTGTAAGGTTGATCTCTTGTTCTCTGCAGATACCTGTCACAGGAGACATGAGACTGAGCTGCTCTGGTGGCGTTTACAGTCTAGAGATACCTACAGCCAAGAACCAGTTTGGACAGTGCTCTGCAACATCATTGCTCAGTGTCTTCAGTAAGTACTGGACTTGCACACATTGAGACATGAACCATCTTCTTGTCTTTTGCAGTCTTGCAGCTCTTTATGAAGAACCAACAAAAGTAGATATTTATTAATGAACTTCTACTGATGCTGTTAGTTTTTTGAGTGTGTGTGGGGGGGTGCATATATCGGTATCGCTTGATATCGGTAGCGGATATCGGTAAAAAAGCCAACATCGAACATCCGTATTCGCAGCTCAAACAACCTGTCTGTATTTTAACCCCAAGACATTGGGGAAAAAAACATTGTGGCTCGTTTCTGTATGTTGAATTATATCATTGGTTATGATGTCAAACTTCATGAGGGTTTGTTTTGTCATTTTTACAAACATACATTTTACAAACGTCCGTCACTGACCTCCTCTTTCTGTCAATAGGCACTCCACCACAGGCCACTCCTCTTCCACAGGACATCATCTCCAGTTATCGCCGACCCAGTGGGGACGAGCATCACCACACAAATGACCTCTCCACACTCATGATCTCTGCAGGGAAGGAGGACGACAGTGGGGCTTACACTCTTCGAATGTCCAACGAGCGTGACGCTGCCTCTACTACCGTCAATGTTCACATTCGGTCCATGTAAAAAAAACAAACAAAAAAAACATTTCCCTGATCCAAAACATTTTTATTTAGTGATTTAGCAACAATAATCTATTAGAGAAAGATCTGGATCTCTGTTATTGTACATATGAACTATTTTTTTGTACCAAACTTGACATTAATTTATGCCAAAATAGACTAAAGTCTAAAGTTGTTATAAAAATGTGCCATATTGGTCAATTATGACCTTTGAACCACTTTTCTGTGACATGTACATAATGTATATAGCCGAATTGAACGGTTATGGAAAATGTATGCATTGTTATGTATGACAATAATATTAACTGAATGAAAAATGAAACTAAATGCGGTTCGACAGGAGAAAGTTCCATCAGGAACGAATACCCTGTTCAAGTGAGAAACTAAACTCTGTGCCTCAACGAGAACGTTGAAGTCTTAAGATTGCCTCAGCAGGTAGAGAGGCTCCCTGCTGATGTTATGAACAAGACACAGAAAGATGAAGTTATTGTGAACACGCATCAGTGCGCCTGATACCACAGATTCTTTTGAGTTGAACCATGAGCATAAGACCCTGAGTGCTGTTTGCATCACCCTCATGTCAAGCAGCATGACCTGGCCTTGTGCTCAGACTGACTGTGTCATACCACCATGATTTGATGACCTGCTCCAGGTGCAAGCGGCCTGCACTCGGAGCCTATAGATAATTTTGTTAAAGAGCGCTGCTTCTGGGATGGGACGGCCGGATTGGGTTCTTAAAACGTAACACCTCCTGGCCATGAGCGAAGAGAACGCCAACGCCGGCTCTGCCATGCAGACGCAGCGCCATCTCTTGGAGGTTAGTTAGGTAACGGGTTTGTGTGTTAGAGTGTGTGTGTTTTTAGCTGTTAGTCATTTCACCTTCTCAGTAGTCGGGGTCTAACTTTATTTTTTGTCCACAGTAATTCCATCAACTGTGAGTGAAATGAAAAGGCAGGCGTTTGTGTTTCGACCCTGCACTTTGATTTAACTGATCTGCAATGTAGAACTTTCTTTCATCCTCCTTGAGATTTGTGCGTTACTGATTTAATAAAGCATGATTTCAGCACTACACAGTTTCCATTCTTCTTCTTCGTTCCTCCGTGTGCATGTTTGAACACAGCAGGTGGTCTTCATCATTATTACTGGGAATTTTAATATTTAGAAATAACTGTGGATTAAATAAAAAAGAATGTTTTGCATGGTCATTTTCCTGCACTATGCCTTTTTAAAACAACACAAGTTACTCCCTATTAATGTAATGTGGTAAAACTAAACCAAGAGAGCAAGGCATCACATTTATGATTATGATTGGTCGTTTGATGTCTTTTAGAGTAAGGGTTAGAACCAATTGAAGTGGCCATGTTGCAAACACTGCCATCCACCTGCATCGTCTGCTTGATGATCTGGAATCATCAGTGGTATCTGGTGGTCCAGCTGTTTAGGAATAATGGCTGATTCCTCAGGGCCATGACTGGGTTACAGATGGAGACACTGACACGCTGTTTCCTATGCACTTTATTTAACAGTGCTCAGGATCTATGAGTGAGTACACAGCCTGTGTGAATGGACTGAGATACTATTTGTTAACAGGAGAAAGGACAATGACATTTGAGCTTATGGTACACGAACAGTGCTGGTCTCATGAGTCTTTCATCTGGCCTATAATAATGAATGTACACTGGTGGAAACAAGAAGAGCTCAGATGATTGACCAGCAGACATCATGAAAACCAGAGGACCAACAGCAGTTTAACTCCAGTTCCTCCATGTTGTTTTTTATAATAAATTCAAAGCTTTATCTTGCAGCTGTTCCGGAAACGAGACCATTCCACACTGAGATCATTTCTGCAAGAAGCTGAAGCTGCGTGAAGTTGTCATAATGATACAGATCACATATACAGTATATATATATATATGAGAGAGTGTTAATGACATATACATACAGTAAGGTAAATATTTTAAAGGGATAACCCCACCAGTGTAAGAAGACTGTCGGGCACATCTCAGATTAGTATGAATCATTTGTCTTGAATAGGTTTCAGTGTTGTCTCCACACAGTTCAACCTGGTTTCATCTCATTCAGTGACACAAAATGTTTCAGGACACATCAGTGTACCAGCGTCTTCAAAAACATATTCATATATTAATTACATCAATTCGTTATCTTTATACAAACCTGAAAAACTGAGTTTAAAGCTTTTAAAAATGAAATGTTAACACATTTAAAGATGTGTTACACACACACAAACACACACACACACACACACACACACACACACATAACAGTTTGTTGTGGTAAAATTATCCATTCAAACTAACATGCAGGGAAATAAAATCTATTAAACTACTAATCAGTTGCTTCCTATAAAAAAATATATATTCTTTTTCTTTCTTCTTCTTCTACATTATATATTGTAAGATAATATATCATTTCAGAATCATGACAACGAGGTGACTCTTGATAATTCAGTCCTGGTTCATAAAAATGCCATTTTCTTTGTTGAGTTTCAGTTCTTTGTTAAGAAAGGTTCTATACTTTCATATAAGAAAAGACGATCAACACCACTAGAAGAAGGTCACCCCATCGTGCTTGGAGGTTGTGGTCGCTGTAGTTCCACCACTAACCAGAAAGACAGCCATACTAGATTTCGACTGGTTTATGTTTGGATTGCCGAGACCTCCTGCTCCGTAAAGACCAGAAGAAACGAGCTTCTTGCTGCTGAAACTGCCACCTTTGTTGAACTCAAAGTTTGGGTCAAGAGCTGTGTCAGTGGAAATGACCCTGGAGGCTGGAGACCATTTTTTCAGAGTGTAAGGCGTCTTCACGCGACGTTTGATTTTCTCTCCAGAGGCACTCAGACTGCCATCACTTGATAGGGAACCATCATCTGAGAAGCCGAGCAGAGGGACATATGTACATTCATTTACCTTATTATTATTTCTGACAACTACTTTTTAAGCAACAATCTTGAATTTCTCATCTTGACTTACCTGGGGAGTGGGTTCCAGACAGTTCCAGAGAACAGGGGCGCTCAGGTCCCCCGACACTGATCTGGTCCATCAGATCTAAACCCAAACCAAACATTGCTGTAGAGTCTGCAGCTGAAGCTTCTGTAAGAGCAGTGAGTTCTGAATACTGAGATTCCAAAAGTGAAGTTTCTAGAGTGGGACGTTTTGAGGCTGGAACATCTAAAGAGGAAGTTTCTAGATGTCCACCTGGAGCTTCTGGCTGTGTGGTTGGAGCTCTTACAGCTGGAGGTTCTGCAGGTGAAGATTCCTGGACATGTGTTCCAGTCTCTAAAACCCGAGCTATGGTGGAAGAGAGGCAGAAATCAGCCTTCTGATTGTGGGTGTGTCCAGAGGTTAACACTGGTTCTGCAACAAAGACCTTCTGGAGACGTGGTCCTGTATCTGAACCTTGACCTCTGTCCTCTGCCACAGGTGTTGATATGTCCCCAGATGATGGATTTAAAAGCAGGGCAGGACCAACATATTGACTCATCTGCTTGGGTTTGCTGATGCCTCTGTCCTGAATGACATCTAAACTGTTCAGCCAATCAGGTTTATCCTCCAAACCTCCAGCCATGTCCTCTGAGCCGAATGCTAACCTGCTGTTGTTGTTGTTGTTGGTATTTGAGCTGTGTCCTGACAGGATGGTTCTCGCTCTGGTCTGATGATGCAGCTGAGGAACAGGTTCACTCTCAGCAGGCAGCAGTTCGCTCCTCAGCAGTGGTTCATGCTCATCAGGACTGACGTTTAACAGGCTCTGATGATGACTGTGTTCTCTGATCATCCCTCCTTCTCCTCCGTCCTTCTCCTCCAGCTGTGGTCCTGCTGGATTGGTTCTACCCCTCCCTGTCGACCCTTTTGTCGTTAGAGTGGAACCCAGACCCATGGTGCTGTAGCTGCTGGTGACCACTGTTGTTGAGTGGACTTGGTTTCCAAGTGCAGCACTGCCTCTTGTGGTGTTTTTGTTGGTCACCGTGGTTACCAAATGGGGCTTTGCTGCCATGGCAACTGTTACTGTATTCATCTTAGCAACACCTGTCTCCACCTGAAAAACAGTGCAGTCTAAACCAGTGCAATGCAGAACCAGGTTCAACATGCAGTTTGTAACTACACTTAAGGGTAGATGAGTCTCAGGACACTGATTGTTGCGACCTGATTCAATGAGGAACATTGCAGATCTTTTTTTCACTTTAATTAACACAACAGAAATCATTGTTCTGAATACGTCCACAGAACAAAGCCTACCTGTCTGTGATCTGAATGGACTTTTCCCAGCTTTAATCGTGAAGCGGTGGATGTGGTCTCCTTGCCTTTGGGGAGAAGGTGGAGGCTTTTGGGTCTCTGAGGAAAGTTCTGCTGTTTGCAGAGGGGCTGGACAGAGAAGGAAAGAGGAGCATCAGCACTAACATCCCCCAGTTCCTTCTGAGAAGTTGACAAAGAGTTGTTTTCCTGATGGAACCACAGAAACAGATCTGAAGATCTGGGGTCTCATTTATAAACACTGCGTACGCACAAAAGATTGTGTGCGCCATGTTGTACCCAAAGTTTGGGATTTCTAAAAAACAAACTTGTGCGCAGCTCTCCGGAAACTTTCACCCATGCATACGCACAAAAACAGGAAAAGGAAAAAGGGCAGCAGGAAACGCGGGGAACAGGTCATATAAAATAAAGCGGAATATTCATATTTCATATCACATATGACGACTTTACTTCATAAATACACGTTTTTATCTTGTACCCGTTTAAAGGAGTATTCAGTCAGAGGAGCGGAACTACAACCTGCACCACAAACAAACAGGTGCTGTTATGGAGCGCACCACTGCACGTGAAGGAGAGGTGGCGCTGCCTTGATGCCACGGGCACAGAGCGATGATATAAACTCCTCCTCAGGACACAGGGAGCGTTGATTATTATTATTATTATAGTGATGTGTCTCCCACAGTTCACAGAGGTGCTCTCACCTGGTTGTCAACGAGAAACCATTCACACTAAAATGATCAAGTCAAGTTAACAGAGAGCATGTGAGCGTTGTAGTTGTGTTAATATAAAGTGGTGGAAGCAGGTGTTGACCTGTGTGTTGACCTGCGTGTTGACCTGTGTGTTGACCTGCGTGTTCACCTGTGTGTGTTGACCTGTGTGTTGACCTGTGTGTTGACCTGTGTGTTTTGACCTGTGTGTTCACCTGTGTGTTCACCTGTGTGTTGACCTGTGTGTTTTGACCTGTGTGTTCACCTGTGTGTTCACCTGTGTGTTGACCTGTGTGATGACCTGTGTGTTCACCTGTGTGTTGACCTGTGTGTTCACCTGTGTGTTCACCTGTCTGTTGACCTGTGTGTTGACCTGTGTGTTCACCTGTGTGTTGACCCGTGTGTTGACCTGTGTGTTTTGACCTGTGTGTTCACCTGTGTGTTGACCTGTGTGTTGACCTGTGTGTTCACCTGTGTGTTCACCTGTGTGTTGACCTGTGTGTTGACCTGTGTGTTGACCTGTGTGTTGACCTGCGTGTTCACCTGTGTGTGTTGACCTGTGTGTTCACCTGTGTGTTGACCTGTGTGTTGACCTGTGTGTTGACCTGTGTGTTCACCTGTGTGTTGACCTGCGTGTTGACCTGTGTGTTCACCTGTGTGTTTTGACCTGTGTGTTGACCTGTGTGTTCACCTGTGTGTTTTGACCTGTGTGTTGACCTGTGTGTTGACCTGTGTGTTCACCTGTGTGTCGACCTGTGTGTCGACCTGTGTGTTGACCTGTGTGTTGACCTGTGTGTTGACCCGTGTGTTCACCTGTGTGTTCACCTGTGTGTCGACCTGTGTGTTCACCTGTGTGTTCACCTGTGTGTTCACCTGTGTGTCGACCTGTGTGTTCACCTGTGTGTTGACCTGTGTGTTCACCTGCGTGTTGACCTGTGTGTTGACCTGTGTGTTGACCTGTGTGTTGACCTGTGTGTTGACGTGCAGATAAGGTGCAGAGGATGGTGGCGGGGGTCGGGGCTGTGGTGGCTTGACTCTGACAGAGAGAACCAGAGTCACAGAGAGATGAATACGTGTTCACATTTTATTGGCTTTATCTTGTTTTTAGAATAATAATAATAATATAAATATAAAATATACCTGCATCTGCTGCCGGTCACCGTTTATGGAGTTTCTGTTTTTTTCAGCAGCTTCTGCACCACTCACAGACGTCATGTGACAAGATGACGAGTGTGCGTCTGCCTGCAGGTTTCTGACCACGCCCCCCTGCTGATCCTCAACCTGAGGGGACCACTGTCCATGAGAGAGTGTCCTGAGACATCAATGAAAAATCAAGGGTCAGAATGAGGTGTGTGTGTATCTCTGATTGTGTATGACCATGTGTGTGTGTGTGTGTGTGTGTGTGTGTGTACCTGTAGTTGTGTGTGCCAGTGTGTGTAGTCAGCAGCGTGAGTTCCGTCAGTCTCTCCTCTGCACACTGAGCTGTGAGACGGGCTTCAGCGTCCTGATCCCAGCAGTCCTCCATCGTCTCCTTCAGTAAGCGGAACACCTGACAACAGGTAAATACACAAACAGCCATGGAGCGTGGTGGCTGCTGTTTGTCTGATATCCAGCATGTTGGAGATGAGGTGTGGTGATGTAGTGATTGTGTGCAGCTGGTTGAGACCTCTCTGTTTTATTCATTATTTTATTTATTTATCTCAAATATGAGGAAGTGAGAACTTTTGGCCACACGTGCCAGTGGCGTCTTGTGTTCACGTGTTGTTGTTAAGAGGCTGTGGAGGTATGAGGTTGTGTAGAGATGTTACGAACCAGGCTGTCCTCCTTCCAGGCGTCTGGAAACAAGGGCCTGTGTTTCTCTCTGGCTACAAGGACCTGCATCTCCTCCAGGCTTGGATGACTGCCGAGCTCAGCCTGAAAGGCCAGCTGGTACTCTGGAGCTGCTTCACCTGAACACACACGCAATCCATTGCATTTCATTCCACATACACACACACAGACACACCCACACACACACACACACACACGTCTGAGGGCTGTGTCTCGGTGTAAGTGTATTGTGTAAAGCTAAGCCTGTTGTGAATATGGGCTACACAGATACAGTTTCATAGACTGATCACACATGGAAGTTGTGTGTGTTCAGTTGTGTGTAGCCTGTTGTTGTCGTCACCTGGGAACAGGTCAGAGCATCTCCTGAAGCTTTCCCAGTAGAGCAGACCCAGAGCATAAACATCCACCTGCTTCAGTGCCGACTCACAGTCCCTGAGGTTCAGGGCTCCTCCCAGGACCTCCGGCGACATGTACCGCACCGCCCCCACCTGCCAACACACACACGACCTCCACCATTCACTTCACCGTGTCTCCTTTTGCGCCTGGACCTTCATCCTCATCATCATCATATGTCCCCACCTCAGATATCGCCATGGTGTCATCATCTCCAGGGCAACAGGACCAGTTTCCTGTCAGCTTCATGGACAGGCCGAAGTCGGCGAGGACGCAGGTCAGGTCGGCTCGTACCAAAACATTCCTGCTGGTCACGTCTCTGTGAGCCACGGCCGGTTTATACTGGTCTGAGACGGAACAGAGGATTATTACAAAACATCCTTCAAACTACCAGGGAGAAGGTGTCTTAGGACAAGGACAGACGAAGAGTGTAAAGTGACATTAAAAGAAGATTATGAATGAAAAATACAGAAAAAAACAGACACATTTATTTACAATGTGGACAAAATGGACAAAGGAATTAAAAAAATTATCATTTGTTTTCTTCTTGTTGAAAAATAAATCAGAAGAAAACGATGTCTCTGAATCAAGATGTAACATGATTCACAGCATGTGAACTGTTCTCTATGTGTCCACCAGGGGGAGAGCAGCCACTGCCTCAGGTCGTCACTTCGCTTTATCATCATCTGACTGATCTCCAGCAGGAGCTGTGAGCCACCATCTACCTCCTCTGCAGAGCTCAGTGTGCAGGAAGGACAGGCCTCTGGTCACACCGTGAGACATCCTGCAACATGTAAGCCAGTCCACGGTGTGGACAGACAGGTAACGAGACAGACAGCCCTGATGGACAGAGAGACAGACAGAGGCAGGAGATGCTGAAGGTGAAGCTTGACCCTGCAGCTAACGTTCTTGTAGAAGAGTTTTTCTGTGTCTTACGTGAGGGTAATACTCCATGAGGATCAGGAACTCTGGACGTCCGTCTGTCCTCGTCCTCTCCTCAGCAGTCAGGAAGCGGCAGATGTTGCCGTGTTCCTGCAGCAGAGGGAGGGAGTAGATGGAGCACTCGTTGACAAACTTCTGCCGATTGGCCGAGGCAAACAGTTTGACGGCCACACGGCGCTCGTTAAGATTTCCCTGAAACACGGCTCCGTAACGACCTCGACCAATCAGCTGGACAGAGGACAGGACAGAGGACAGAGGCACAGACAGGTGAGACACACAAAATGTTTCTTCATACTGGATTCTGATCTTTAGGTTCTGGATTCACTAAGAATATGACTCAGGGGTCAGGGGTCAACTTTACCTCCAGCAATTTCAGATTCTCCAGGCTGACAGCAGACTCAGTGTTGTCCACCTCCGTCACCTCCAGAGCAGACAGAGTGTGTTTCTGTTTCCCTGGACACACACACACACACACACACACACACACACGCACACACAGCAGTGTGACACAAGATTATTAACAACAGTCTTTAATGCTGTGTGTGTGTGTGCGTGTGTGTGTGTGTGCGTGTGTGTGTGTGTGTGTGAGTGTGTGTGTGTGTACCTTTCACCATGCGGTATCCCAGGAAAAGCCCCATAAGGAGAATGGCTGTGATGGCAACGGTTACCACAGCAACGAGTGCTTTCTCCCCCTCCCTTAATGGCTGGTGATCTGTGAGATGATGATGTCATCATTAACACAGCCACGACATCATCACTCACGCAGGGAGGTGACAGATCAATAAGGTCATACTTGCCCACCTGTCTGTCTGTTATCTTGCCTGTCGCTCTTCATCACTCTCAGGGCAGGAGCGCCAGCCGTGGGCGGAGCTTCGGTGAAGTTGACGTTGCAGAGATCTCGGCTGCAGCAGCAGAAACGGTAGCTACCATTCTGGATTTGAGAGGGCATCACTGTTACCAGGCAACGGTCACCATGACACTCCTGCTCGTCGCCAACATGAGTCCAACAACCTGCAGGGAAAACGGACCAGAGGTCAGTGAGAAGGTCACAGGTCACACACTGACGTCTGTTACCCCGTGTCTCACCTTGCTTCACTAGGTGCATTACACCATCTGCTCTTTTTTCCCACAATCCATAGCAGCGGGAGGTGCCGCTGCAGCGAATCGTGCCGTTCTCTCGCACCGCTTCATGCAGCCCGCTGATTGGTCCACTGTGAGGCAGCGTCCCCTGTAGGTGGTCAGTGAAGGCACACTCTCTGTCTTTGAACTGAAGACCTGGATGGACACAGATGTTGAGTCAATCATCACACAGCAGATCTGAGGGTGGACCCAGGTTTTAATTCTATCTTCTGAGATGAATGAACTTCTACAAAAATGAGAAGAATAGTTTCTGTTCAGATAACACACACACACACATGGATGTAGAACGCCATTTAATCAACACTCACTCACTCACTCTGATGAGTTTTTCCATTTGGGATAAATTACATTGTCTCACTTTTCTGTTTGTTTACAAACCAAGTCACAGTCACATGTTGGTTAGGTCACCCTAACCCTAACCCGAACCCTAACCTGCTGTTGACCCCTGTTTATATATTATGTCATTCATATTGTATTATACACAAAGGTGTTAAAGAACTTAATTGCAGTACTTTTATACTCTGCTGTCAGTACCTTTACAGTAAAGTAGTGCCAGATGAGTAACCTGCTGATTGTGGTTCTTTAAACATTTAAATGATGTTTGATGCTCCACGTTGCCATAGCAACAGCAGCTGCTCAGCTGCAACAACAAAGCAGTCATCCCAACACACAAACACACAAACACACAAACACACAGAGACTTGAGCTGGTTCAGTGAATTCCTCCAGGGTTCAGTGGGATGTGGGAGGGTCCGAGCCACATCCCAGGAATCCGTCTGACTCCACCTTCCAACTGTGTTGGAGCCAGGAGGAGTCCCTGTTTAGTCTACTGTACCAACACACACACACACACACACACACACACACACACAATGAAAGGCAGAGTGTGTTTGTCTGTGTGTTATCAACTAAATCACAACACCAACGCTAAAACTGCTGCAGACTGACTGGCGACAGTGCTCTTGTGTGTCTTTGTGTGTGTGAGTGTGTGTGTGCGCCATAGTGTTTATATAAGATAGTCAGGGTGTCACAATGAGTGTGCACAACATAAGTTGACTCCATGATGTAAGATAACAGTCGCCACGGAAAATGTTTCTGTGCTAAAACTCAGCCTTTGTGCTAAGGGCGGATATTTTTTTCACCCTGTTGTGTTAGTCTGCCTGTCTGTCTGCCTGTCTGTCTGCCTGTCTGTCTGACTGTCTGACTGACTGTCTGTCTGCCTGTCTGTCTGACTGTCTGACTGTCTGTCTGTCTGACTGACTGTCTGACTGTGTGTCTGACTGATGAACGTGATATGACGACATGTGAACTGACCTCTTACAGCAGGGAGCAGCAGGACACACACACACAGTGTGAACACAGCAGCCATGTTGGATCCACCTGACTGGCTTCACTCTGCAGACATCACACAAACACTGACACACAGGTCACCATCACTGATCCTGGGTCAGACTGGACACACAGCATCTCCTCCTGTGAAAACAACATGGAACATATGGAAACACACTCACTATATACATCTACTGTACGTGGTGTGTGTGTATATATATATATGCTCACACACACACACACACACACACACACACACACACAGTTTGTAATATTCAACTCATCTGCACACCTATAGGTCAGTCAGTATAATAATACATACAAATACCTCATGTTTTAAAAAGCAGTAATATTTCTGTTTCATGTTTATGACGACTGCTCACGTGACCATGTAAACACTGTGTGTAACATTCATCACGTGTCTTCATGGTTTCGATCAATAAAAGATCACTGTAAATATTCATTCATATTAACATATACTGGTTGCGCGTGTGTTGTTGTGTGTACAACAGTGACGTCACAGACTCAGTGACCTTCCTGATCATCACCTGTACATTCACCGCAGGTGCACATCAACAGCGCGAGGACAGCGGCGGCTGGAAGGGAGTGGCGCGCGAGCACGCACGCACACACACACACACTCACACTCACACACACACGCACACACACACACACACACACACACACACACACACACACACACACGCTAACGTGACGGGTTCATACCAGTGAGGAAGACTGCGGGCGGCACAGGAGATGAAGCTCCGTTCCAGGATCCTGCTCTGGTCCGAGTCCGGATCCTCCTCTGGTCCGAGTCCGGATCCTGCTCTGGTCCGAGTCCGGATCCTGCTCTGGTCCGAGTCCGGATCCTCCTCTGGTCCGAGTCCGGATCCTGCTGCAAGTTTCTAATGCGCGGAATCAGAAATCCGCAGCAATGAAGCTGCGCACGGCTCCTCTGTGCGCACATCCAGACTGTCAAGCTAAAGTGATAACATCCGCTTCCGGTTACACTTTCAAAATAAAACCTCTAGCGTCAAAAGATCAGTTATTGCTGACATTTCCAGTCACATACACATACACTGCAACCTAAACTTCATTAATTATATATATACATGTATGAGCAATATAATACAACAATATAATAACTCGTACTTCTTAAATTGATCATGTTTTCCCTTTTATTTTTAGTAGTTTATCATTTAATTAAACTTTTATATATATATATGCCATTGCTTCTCTTTTGTCTTAATTTCTTATGGTTACAAAATTATCACTTTTTTATATTTTTATAAAAACATGTTTCTGAAACCCAGATATATGATTTTAAAAAATCTCTTCCCACTGAAACATTTCGACAGCTCTGCTTCCCACCAGGAGGGGGGGCTGTTCATGGAGGTTTAAAAAAAGGACGAAATGGCGGTCAGCAGCTTTGAGTTTAAAACAAATTGGATTGTATTTTGTAAATAAAGATGATTGATGGCTGGTGAACTCAGACATGTTTATGTCTCAGTGTCTGTCATAGCGCCGCTTAGTGGAGAGAGGAACACTCTCGTTTCCTTCATGACTCTGTGGTCTAATATGATCAGGTCCTGGTGCGACACCCTGTGGCCAAGACACGTCGCAGCAGCTTCTTCGTTTGATTAGCGAAACAGGTGTTCACGACATCCTGGATGTGACGTCACGTAAATCAATCGTGAGTAAGATGGCGGTTCCACATGTAATGATGACGAAGAGGCTGAGCAAGACAACAGGGAAATAATAATAATACTGAGTGGAGGTGATTCAGGAACCGACAGGAACTGGAGCAGTGTGCTGATGTGCAGGTGAAGCTGCGGTGGAGAAGAGGCCTCTGGCGACTGATGTTTGTGTTTATACTCCAGACAAGATGGCGCTACAGTAGTTGTAGCCTGTTACAGCGGCTCCTGCTCCCAGTTGAGTTTTTTCCTCTTTTGTTTGTCTTTAATGTTACTTTTATTATTTTTATTTACTTTGGCGTGTTCTATATATTCATATATTTAGTTTTCTAGATATTTAGTTTTGTTGCAACTTTTTTACCACTCTTTATTATCTTGCTAGTGCGAATTTCCTCTTGCTATTCAAGTGGCTGCTGTAACGGTGAAATCCACCCACTGTGGGACGAATAAAGGAACATCTCATCTCATCCCATCTCATCCCATCCCATCCCATCTCATCTCATCTCATCTCACCCCATCTCATCTCATCTCATCTCATCTCATCTCATCTCATCTCATCTCATCCCATCCCATCTCATCTCATCTCATCCCATCAGCGTGTCCCTCTGTGGTGCTGATGGTGTTCCCATGGTGTCAGTTCCCCGCTGAGGACCAGACTGTGGTTTCATGGCAGTGGGAGTCGACCGTCATGTTGCTATAAAGCAGGAAGCAGGTTTTTCTGCAGTATAAAGTTTGGACACATGTTTGGAAAATGGGAGTTTATGGAGCTTTTAAAACAGACACTCTACAGTTCCAGCTGGGACATGTCGTCACAGTTTTCAGGTTAACTGTTAACATTACATATGATAAGAAATGTGTTCATCCCACACTGGGGGAAGTCACTGGTTACAGCAGAGAATAAAATAGGAGTGAAACAGGAGTGAAAGGAAGAAATTCAGGAGTCAGAAAAAACATACAATAACGAATATACAACAGCTTTTACTTTGATAGAAAGATACACTGTGACGTAAAATGGAAATATTGCAGAGTTGTATAACATTAGAACTCTGCACACACTGCAGGACCTCAGTCTCCTCAGCAGGGGGAGGTGTTTTCTTCTAAGTCCTTTGTGACTATCACACTGACGTCTTATTGTTGTGTCACCCATACAGGACAATGACGACTTGGAGTATGAGGCGTAGTGACCATATGCAGCCTGTAGAGGTCAGTGCCATCCTGGTCTCCTCTCCCACCTCAGAGGTAACCTGGCTGAAGGATGGAAGGACACGTCTGACCCTCACTGTGAAGAGAGTGAGACAGCTGGACCAGAGGACCTACATGTGTCATGTGACCACAGGTAATGGACTCGTTGAGGGCTCAGTAACATCGATACTCCACAGTAAGACCTGTCTGTCTGCTTGCCTGTCTGTTCTGACTGTTGGTTCAGTATCACAACTTTAACATAACGTCACATCTGCTGCTCTCTCATTGTGTCATGTGTGTACATGAACACATCTGTTCTTGTACACGTGTGTGTTCCTTACACACTGTCCACAGCAGTGGAAACGTCAGTGTGGGAGAATGAGAAGAGCTGATGTGAAAACTAGAGTCAGAAAAAATAGAAGGGGGGGGGGGACTCTGGACACACAACTTTAAACAAATATGAGAGCTGGAAACCATATAAAGACAAAACATGCTGCTGCTGCAGTGAACACACACACACACACACAGACACACACACACACAAGCACACGCACTCCCAAGAAGGACACTAGCTCTGCCCGTACTCTGCGAAGGCTCCTCCTCCAGATGTTTCACAGCTCTTTTCAGATCCATGAAGGTCTAGTTCTGTTTTTACACTTTCCAGGAGGAGGAGAACACTTGTGTCTGTCTTCTCTGGCTCCATCGTGGTTCTCCTCCTCCTGAAGTCAACCACCATCTATTCGTCTTCTTCACATGAGGGAGCAGGTGATTACTGTTGCACCAGTCCACAACCTCCACCACCACCTGCCCTCTTACACCCTGTGTCGATCTGTAGGCCCTGTGAGGATAGATGAGGATAGAATAGTGATGTGTGTGTGTGTGTGTGTGTGTGTGTGTGTGTGTGTGTGTGTGTGTGTGTGTGAGAGAGAGATGTCATCAATTTGATCCTTTCTCATCCTTTTCCATATAAGGAATCTGGATTTCCTTTTCCATCCCTCAAAATAAAGTTGGTTCTATATACATATCATATTGTTTTTTTGTGTTTATTACGTTGTGTTGTGTTGTGTTGTGTTGTGTTGTGTTGTGTTGTTACAGGCAGAGTGCAGGGTTGCAGGTGAGGGGTCACAGAGATCAAAGTGTCTGAGGCTCCATGCTGACAACCTGAGGGTTATGGACGGCAGCAGAGTGGCGCTAACACAGATGACAGTGTGTGTGTGTGTGTGTTTGAGCGTGTGTGTGTGTGTGTGTCTTAGCGGTGGTATTTCCTGTCAGACCTCCAGGGAGATGATGGAGATGCGATGAGGACAAAGTTAGCATGGATGAGTCCTAACACTTCATTTCCTGTGTTAGTGTGTGTTTGTGTTGTGGGGACATCAGTGAGGCAGGTTCCTGTAACATGATGGCTACATGTTTGGAAGAGGGTGTGGTTAGATTCAGGTCAGGATAAGGTGTGTTGTCTTATATAAGGAGTGTGAGTCCGTTTCATGCGACAACAACACATCCACAGGAAAGACAACAACCAGTAGGGAGGAGTTTACAGGTGGTGATCACACACCTTCTCACTCAAGCCTTCTTCTTCCTCACTGCTTCTTCTCTAGTGCTGAGTATTCCTGATGTTCTGGAGACCTGAGGAGGTGCACTGAAGATGCACAGGTCGTCCACCTCCCCCTCACGGTGTGCAGACAGATGCTGGACTCCACAGGTACAGATGCCATCTGTCTGTCACTGATAGAGAGACAGACAGGACAAGGGGACAAGAGGTGAGAGCTCTCTGTCTGTCTTCCCTATAATCAGAAATTCCCTCAAGCATCTTTTATCTTATCAACAACCAATCACAGTCAGTGTTTCCTCTGTTGCTCACATGTTTACACTCGCACAGAGAAGATATTTGTTTTCAAGTTTCTTCAACAAACAGGAAAAAACTACGACTTAAAATCCAAAACACAAAAAAACACGAAAAGTATCATGCAAACCAGAAACAATAAAGTTACACAAATAATAGAAGCTAAGAGGAAGGAGTGTTTACATCAGTGTGTGTGTGTGTGTGTGTGTGTGAGAGAGAGAGAGAGAGAGATTAGTACTGGGTCTATGCCCCTATAAGGGCAGTGGAGTCACTTGTGATGTAACATGGACATTTTGAGTGGGGGTCTACCCCCCCTCTCTCTGGGTCTGTTGGCCGAGCCCTACAGAAGGATGAGTTGGAGGCGGAGCCTCTGGCGGGACAGCAGCAGTGAGAGGAGGTGCCAGATGAGGAGGAGGCGTGGCATAGACAGGCAGCAGCAGTGGTGGTGTCAGTCAGCAGTGGCAGGAGGCCAACCAGGAGCAGAGAGAGAACCAGCCACTCCTGCACCTGCACAAGGATCACGACCAGGAGTCTTCCTCTGTGGCAGCTCCGAGACGCTTTCTTCTCAGCCTCTGTGGGAAAATCAAGAAGTGAGGGAAGGAGCATCTGGACCTCCACTCCGTGCTGGGACGCAAAGCTTCTAACACCAAAACCAACCAAGGAGAGGAGCCAAAGGAGGCCGGCCTCTCCACCGCCATCGCTGAGCACTGCCACCGCCACCATCGGATGGATTTTAAGGCCAATCTCAAGGGTGTCAAACCTAAGACGGTGGAGGAGCGCAAGGTGAACTCCCCACAGCAGGTTGATTTCCGTGGCTTGCTGGGAAAGAAGGGCGCCGCCGGCAGCAATGACAACAAACTGGCCGAGGCCCCTGAAAAGAATGCCGCCGACTTCAGGTCTGTGCTCGCCAACAAGAAGAAATCGGCCAGTCCTGAGAAGAACGGGGAGAATGGGAAGCCAGTGGTAAACAACTGTGTCGATGGCGGGATTAATAAGAAGAGGAATGGCAATGGAGGTGGAGAGGAGGTGCCAGAGTTTGTGGAGAAGCTGAAAGATGTTACGGTGCTGGAAGGGCAGTGCCTTCGGCTGCAGTGTCGCCTGGCAGCCGCCACCTCTGACCCCTCAGATGTCACCGTCACCTGGATGCTGGACGGAAAGATAGTCAAGGCGTCCAAGTTCATCATCCTCGCTAACCAAGGTCAGAGTTCACACACACACACACGTGTGTCTCCATTCGTGACATTACGTTGACTTGCATTCATTTCCTGGAGACTTACTTTAACCTAAATTTATCTAAACTTAAACCTGAGAATAAGCCAAAAACTGAACCTGACCCTGACCCTGACCCTGACCCTGACCCTGAACCTGAACATATAAACATAAACATAGACATAAACATTTTGTTTCCTTATAAAGCCATGGTCTCTGCTATGATAACTTGTTTTGTTTATGGAGACAAAAAGGACAGAAGACAAGACACTGTCATGTGACTTTGTAAACATTATTTGGTCCCCACAACATCAGTAAGACCAGGCATGTTTGTTGTCTGTGTGTAAACAAACAATAGTTGTGTGTGTGTGTGTGTGAATCTCTGTACTTTTATAAAGATGGAGGCAGAAGGAGCTGAAACAACTGTTGATGGAGCTCAGACTCTATTAATAGAACACATCTGAGACAATAGAGACAGTGGCAGGATGTGATGTGTAACTATTACTGGTATTTCATATGGGAACAGATCACTTTACATAGGACACACACACACACACACACACACTCTTGTTTACTTCACCTGTGAGGACTGTTTCAGTTCACTCAACACATTTTTCGATTGAAGCTTCATTGTCTCTGTATGTTTTGTCATTCTACGTTTTGTCAGGTTTGTTTGACAGGTTGACATAAATGACAAATATTACATCTCTTCCTCGTTTCCTCTCTGTACACTGATATATTTATACTTTAGATGTATACTCATATTTCATTATATAGAAACTTGTTGCATAGGCTGTGTTATGCTGTAGTTGTGTTTCTGCAGCATATTGGCTGAATGCAGGGAACATTCTGACAACAACACTGATGAGTTACACACACACAGACATATAAACAGTGAGTGTCCACACAAAGGCAGAAAGACACACAGTGATGTTCTAATGGCTGCTGCACAGTAAACACCTGCTGCTAAATCTGAACCTCATGCCTGTGTGTGTGTGTGTGTGTGTGTGTGTGTGTGTGTGTGTGTATTGGGAGAGGAATCTGGACTGGAAGTGGTGGTGGCAGTGTGGGCCTTGTGTCGGGTGTTGTGTTGTGTTGTGGCTGCATGGCATAGTGTGCATGGCGGTAATGCGAGTAGCTGTCTCCCAGGCATCACTGAATGAAAAAAAAGAAAGGCCTTTGAATCACATGTCTCCCGACTCATTAAGGCCAATAGGCCATTGTGTGGCAGGTTTCATCGTGCAGGAAGCCGCTGACATCTGTCTCACTCTGTATCTTCCACCTGACTGAACTCAAACCATGAGCTGTCTATGTGTGTGTTGCCGTGTGTGCATCACTGTTTTATGATCAGTTGTTTAGGAGAAAGGCAGCTGTTTGTCTTTCATCCACATGGTGGTGTGTTAGACAGCAGTAATCCTCCCCTCTGTTATTTCAGTCTGCAGGACAGCCCCTGATCCAGGACTGTGTGTGGACTGTTAAAGGTCAGAGGTCACTGAGGTATCCTCAGACAGCTGTAGTCTCACAGGACACACACAGTAAAGTGTTGGTCCTCTGTGTGTGTTACTGTCAGACCGATCCCTGTCAGTTCAGCAGTTTATTCAGGTTCTGCTCTGGAGACCTGGGGCCTCATTTATACAACAGTGCGGAGGATGTGCGGGAAAAGATTCAGATTTATAAAAATGTGCGTACGTACGTCCTATGCCAACTTCCCTTTTATAAATCACAATCCGCTCTAAATGTGGCGCCACCTGTGCGTCGTCATGCCACACCCACACTTGCCTATAAATGGTGGGTGGAACGTTTAGGGGCGTTCCTGAGAGGAAGCGGCAGCAGCACGCCGCAGGATGAGAGAGGGAAGAAGAGAAACGCCACTGTCAGGTAATGAGGGATAGGTCATCTGTTCCTCATCAAGGGCCAATCAGAGCTCACAGCACAGGAGGAAAACAATAAATAATAATGAGCGGTGGTGTGGCAAAGGCAGAGGGGGGCACTCACACTGATCACAGAAACAACTTCATTCAAAACTCATCTCTATTCTTACAAGTTCAGAAAAACTGAGCTCATTTAGACAACTGTTTTTTTATATATACAATAAACAGGAATGTCTCCTGTAGCTGCAGCGTCTTCCAGAGGCCAGCGGGGGGCCACCATGAGGTAGAGGAGCACTTCAGCACACGCCATCACAATGACGCAGCTTTTCAGGGTTGTATGATCACTCTCCCCGTGGCATGAAGGCTGCGCCACCTGCTGTTCACGTGCCTGATGGACGTGCACAAAGTAAAAATGTTATTTATGAAGTAAAGTCGTCATATGTGATATGGAATATGAATACTGTGATTTCAAACTGTTGCACGTTTCCTTCTGACGTCACACTTTTAACTTTGGTGTGGGTGAAAGTTTCCGGAGAGCTGTGTGTTGTTTATAAATCCCAAACTTGACTGTAAAATGTAAAGTTTAAAATGGCGTACGGAATCTTTTGTGCGTACTCAGCATTTATAGATGAGGCCCGAGGTCAAAGTACCAATGTTCCACACCAGGTCATTTCCTGTTTTTCAACACATCTGAATACAGAGACACCAAAACATATGGTCACATTGTGATGTTACAGTGTGTTGTGACGTTGTGGTATGGTGATGTGGTATGATGTGATGGTGTTTTAGTTGTGACATTGTGATGTAACATTTTGACATGTTGTTGAGGTTTGTGACATTGCAGTGACGATTGTGATGATGTCATTGTCATTGACAGCGATGTTTCGCTGTGCTGTGAAATTGTCATGTACCGACGTGGAGGTGTTTTGACATTGTTGCGTTGTGACATGAAGTTGTGACATTGTCACATTGCAGTGTATTGGAATAGTGACATGGCAGTGTGTTGTGAAGTTGTGACCTGTGACGTGGTGGTGTGTTGTGATGTTGTGGCACTATGGCATTGTGACTCTGTGTTGTTGCGTTTTGTTGTGTTACAGGCGGCCTGTGCTCTCTGACCATAGACAAAGCTCTTCCAGAGGATGAGGGCCAGTACAGGTGCAGAGCCGAGAGCCAGGCAGGACCAGCTGAATGTTCCTGTATGGTTCTGGTCGATGGTAAGAAAACACACAACGTTCAGCTCGTTGGTCTAAAATTACAAAACACATCTGTGGATCTGACATTTTGAAATCGATTTTTTCTTTAAATCTTGAATGGAAAACTGCTCATCTGTCATTTGCCTGCTGTGTAGTTTTGATGTAACGTGACCCTCGGTCAGTCCCTGTTGGACATTCGGGTCTTCATTGGCTTTGTATATTGTGGATGGAGAGCTGCTGTGGAAGCCTGGAGGAGGTCTCAGATCAACCACCCAGGGTCCCTCAGCAGCCTCTGTCTGCTGAGAGCTTCCTGTGATTAGAATAAAGATTGTATTTCTGGTTTTATGTTTTTATGTAAGATGGGGGGGGGGGGGGGGGGGGGGGGGGGGTGACCAGCTGCTGTGACCAGCTTCCTGCCTGTTGTTATATGAATATTAAACTCAATTCAATGTTTCAAACGCAGAGCATCATTTCAGGTCTCAGATCAACCACCCAGGGTCCCTCAGCAGCCTCTGTCTGCTGAGAGCTTCCTGTGATTAGAATAAAGATTGTATTTCTGGTTTTATGTAAGATGGGGTGGGGGGGAGGGGGGGGGGTGACCAGCTGCTGTGACCAGCTTCCTGCCTGTTGTTATATGAATATTAAACTCAATTCAATGTTTCAAACGCAGAGCATCATTTCAAAGAAAGAAAATGTTCAGGTCTGTTTCTCTTTATCATGTGTGTGTGCGTGTGTGCGTGTGTGTGTGTGTGTGTGTGTGTGTGTCTTTTCTCGCTGCAGATCCAGCAGAAAACTCTCCGGCAGACAAGAAATCCAAGAAGTTGACTCCGACCTCGGAGAGTGAGTTTCCAAAATATGCGGCAGCAGCAGCCTCTTTGCTTTTGTCCCAATAAGGAGCTGTAGGCCGGGAGCACCGGTTCCCACACACAAACACACACAATCGCACACACACTGCTGCTGTCTATTTAAAGCGTCTCTGTGTATCACTGGAAAGATCAGTGTGTTCATCACTGTCAGATGAATATTCCTACCTCCACGCAGGGAAGCACCTCACTCCTCTCCACATGGACCCACGTTTCCCATCAGCCCCCACGTTAGGAACACTGGCGATGTGTTCACTGACATGTGAAACAATGGGAAAAATCCCAATTTGTGATTGTGCTGAGCTTTGTGCTGGTCTTTGTGCTGATGGTTGGCCTGTTCCGATCGGCAGGTGTGTTGATATACTCTGATTTTAGTTGTGTTCTGATTGTTTGGTTTGTTTTGGTCTTTGCAGCTTTGTGCGATGTGATGGTGCAGTGAGTTCTGTTGGCTGTGTGTTTTCTGTTGACAGTCTTTAATTGATGAATCCTAACATGTGCACAGACCAACATGTGGACTGATGTTGCAGCAGGTCTGGGTTTGTGGGCACGTGTTGTTGAACGTTCTCTGCGTACCTCAGTGCAGGATTTACTACTGTGGCTGCTCTGTGAGCTCTGGAGTTCTGGGAATGATCAGGAACTGTCAGGAACCTGGGGCCAAAAAAAACCCTGAAATAATTATAGACATCTCACGTTTGTGCGTGGTTCTCATTTATATACATTTATATAAATTGATATTGTTTCACGTGTGTATTTAGTTTGGTGAATGATCAGAAATGTTGTTTATTGGCGACAGGTTGACGTTGAGTCCAGTGATGGATTCATGCTGCTGGGCTGAACACTAATGTGACGTAATCATCTGACTGGAACTGAAACGTTTGTATCTAAAATGACAAGTAAAAGAAAAGAAACTGAGACTCTCTACTTCTCTATTATTAGTCATTCTAATTAGATCACAAGACAACATAACACAGGTAGACTTCAGGTGCACCAGTGGATTCATCATTAGTTTTTGGAATGCAGAGAAATGAATGACTGTGTAGTTAAATAAAGAAGAAGAATGTCCGTGGCCATGTCCACCTGAGACATGTGACACCACAGAAACTTTAATAAAAATGTCTTTGACAGACAAATCAAAACACAGAGGAGTATAACATTTCTCACATCTCCATCAGGATAGAGACAGGCGTCGAGCTTCAGTGAACTGGTATTTGACCTCCTCCCTTTATGGCTGCTCATTTAAACAGCTGAAGAACACACCGAGGTCTCTGCAGAGTTTTACCAACAGATCTGAGCTGACAGCACAGGAATGATGGGGGGTGGGGGAGGGTCTGGTATAAAACTCTTCATGGCCCCTCTCCTACACTTCCATTTAAGGTCTGGTTTCCCTGACTCGGCCTGGTCTCAGACTTTGTTTCTCTTCACACCACCGATTAAAACCGACGGTCGCTGACTGTCCACAGAAACCTGTGTTGTTTCCAGCTCTGCAGCAGTTAGAAGGTCCAGACTGTAAAGACCACGGTTCAGCTTCCTCTATGTATATTTATATATCATCTCTGGTATCATCCAGGATCTGGTCCAACTCTAAACCCCCCAAAACTCCCACCCCAGTCAGTCCAAGGTCGCGCATCCAACTTTCAGATTCAAGGTTTCTGTGGAAACCCAAAACCAGGTGCAGTCATTAATCCATTTCTATTATTCACCGGATGTTTGGTTCCAAGAGCACTGCAGATGTTGGGTTCCAAGAGCAGGTCAGTGGAACTATTCCAGACTTCACTCTGTAGTGATGGAGTTCCTCCTGGAGGATCCTAAGATAAGTTTTCAGTCTACTCCAGCTGGATGTAGTCAGAAAACCTCCAGTGGAAGGAAGACAGGAGACGTCTGAACCACAAATGGCTCCAACAGCTGAACTTCATGTGGCTGGTAGAGCAGGAAAGTGGAATCATGTTCTTTTGGTCACTACCCACAATTAATGACCATACACACTCAGTTTATCTCCTGCTCCATCACCCGCTCCATCGCCATCTGTCAATGAGCAACCATCTGTTCTGAAAGCAGAGGGTCTGAAGAAGGCCCACTATGATTGGTTCTTCTCTAACTGTACATTAACATATACATTTCTTCTCCAATGGAAGGATTAAACAATCACCAGGTATAACTTCCTCTTTATCCAAATATGGTCATCAAAGATGCTCTGTATGCTCTGCTGGTTGGTTGGTTGGTTGGTTGATTGATTGGTTGGTTGATTGGTTGGTTGGTTGATTGATTGATTGATTGTCTTTATGTTTGCATCAGGTGAAGCCAGGATTAAGAAGCCGACTTCAAAGACTCCTCCTATATATATATATATATATATATATATATGTATATATATATGTATGGCACTGTGCTGGAGATACATACAAACTTACATTGGTTCCTTTGTCCATGATGGCTGTACAAAGGGACGTGGGGTTTTTTACTTTTAATTCAGTATTTTTGGTGATAAACTTCCTGATCAGTTGCTATTGGTTGTTGGACTTGTGTCACATATAAATAACTTGATCTGTGTGTAGTCAAATCTTGTGTGGTGTGAGGATAGATCTGCTGATGATTGGTTATTGATTATTGATCCGTCTTGGCAGCTCTGCCTCCACAGATCCTGCAGTTTCCTGAGGACATGAAGATTCTGGCCGGGGAGAAAGTGGAGATCCTATGCAAGTTCTCAGGTGCTCCGCCCATCAGCTGCACCTGGCTCAAGTTCAGGAAACCAGTGAGACATGCACACACACAAACACACACACACACACAGGACACAAGACCATGTAGCTCAGAGTGAAGCTGCAGCGCTTGTTTCAGTGATTGACGTGTGTGTGTGTGTGCGTGTGTGTGTGTGTGTGTGTGTGTGTGTGTGTGTGTAGATCAAGGAGGGCCTGGGAGACATGAGCATTGAGAGGAGCGATGACAGCAGCAAACTCACCATCTCCAGCAGCCAACAGGAGCACTGTGGCTGTTACACCATCGAGCTGAGGAACAGCTACGGCCTCCGACAGGCCGCACTCAACCTCACTATTGTTGGTAAGAGACATTGATTTACACTTTACCGCCACCTACTGTCCCTAATGTCAGGTGGCGATTATTCTCTGATGTCTGATGGCGACAGACAGACAGACAGACAGACAGACAGACAGAGTTAAACATGTGTTCCTTCTCGTGTATCAGATAAACCTGACCCCCCGGCGAGGGTCCCAGCTGCCTCAGATGTGCGGCGGTCCAGTCTGACCCTGTCGTGGTACGGACCGACCTATGACGGAGGCAGCGCTGTTCAGTCCTACAACCTGGAGATCTGGGACTCTGTTGAGCAGCAGTGGAAACACCTGGTGTCGTGTAACAGCACCTCATACAACATTCAGGTGTCGTTACTCTTTAAGTACCTGAAACACTGTGACGCTGTGTTCATGAGGGAAAAATGTCTCTGAGTTCAAATGACGTTTCTCCTGTCTCCAGAACCTTCTTCCAGAGCGTCAGTATAAGTTTCGCGTCCGAGCGCAGAACGTTTATGGCGTCGGAGAGCCGAGTGCTGAGTCTGAGCCCGTCACTGTCGGCCTGGTGGATGATGACGGTCAGTGACCAGGAGACAGATGTGAAACTAACCTGTGACTAACTCACTCACTAACTGAACTAATGTCACTGCTGTTTGTTTGACTGACAGAGAACCAGGATGAGGCCGAGGCAGAGGATGATGATGAAGGTACCTCTTCCTGTTTGTATCCTCCGGTCAGCTGATTGTTAACACGACATCCACACAACAGCAAACCGTGACGTCTGGTGATGTCATACAATATAACCTATAAGATGACGCATAACGACAGCATAACAACACAACACACATACACATCAAATCACTAATCACACATTGAATGATTTGCTGTGGACTGTGACATCATACAACCAAACAGCATGACTAGAACCGAGCCAGCATCACTGACCTCTGACCTCTGACCTCTGCGTGTCATTAGACGCAGAGAGGGAGCCTGACTACAGAGACGTGACCATTCGGACAGACGTGAAAGTGAAGGAGCTGTATGATGTGGAGGAGAGGCTGGGAACGTAAGGCTCTGCCCACTGAACACGTCACCCACAATGCACCTGTGTGAGCGGGGGGGGTGTGTGTGCGTGTCTATAACGGCGTGTTGTGTTTGACCTTACTGCATTGCAGGGGAAAGTTTGGTCAGGTCTTTAAATTAGTGGAAAAGGCCACAAAGAAAGTTTGGGCAGGAAAGTTCATCAAGGCGTTTTCGTCCAAAGAGAAGGAGAACGTCCGGCGTGAGATCAGCATCATGAACAGCCTCCATCACCCCAAGCTGGTCCAGTGTATCGACGCCTTCGAGGGGAAGTCAGACATCGTCATGGTCCTGGAGATGTACGTAGTGTTCACACTGACACACATGAACAACTCGGACCTACACAATCAAACAGAACCAACTAACTTGTCACTGTTCTTCTCTGCAAAGTCTGTTTGACTATAAGATTCACATTCAACTCCCGCAGGCTGGATTTATATTTTTATATTTTTAGCTTTTGTTTTAAGGTTCAGACAAATCAGACAGGCAAAGTGCGGAATTCCTCAGAGTACAGGGAGAATTCGGGACCGGCTCACAGACTCTGACTCCGGACATAATGTTCATAGTGAGGGGGAACAGAAGAAGGTTCTTGAGTCTGATGACCTTTGACCCTGCAGAAATTTGTGAAATGACACTCATTTATAAAAACGATATCATTTCAGGAATAAAAAAGTAAATCAGTTTTCACCAACGCCTGTTTCTCTGTGTCGAGTTGCATGCTGTCTGTTTTATAATTTCACATAAAATACTGTCGTTTTGAAATTTTGTTAATGTTTAAAACGCATGCAGCCACATTCCTGTGTATGTTTCTGCAGGATCTCGGGTGGCGAGCTGTTTGAGCGAATCATCGACGAGGACTTTGAGCTGACGGAGCGAGAGGTGATTAAATACATGCTGCAAGTCATCGATGGAGTCAGCTTCATCCACAAACAGGGCATCGTCCACCTGGACCTCAAACCTGAGAACATCATGTGTGTCAACAAGACAGGGTCAAAGATCAAACTCATCGACTTTGGCCTCGCCAGACGACTGGGTATGGATCTTTGTATCTGACTTTCTGTCTTTGTGTATTTGTAGTTGTTTGACTCAACACAGAGAGACAGTTGAGACGCTTCCTGACCCCTGGGTGACACCTTCATTCACGTCACACTGACTGAGGAACAGACACACTGTATATACAGCAGGGAAACAGCTGATGAAACAATAGAAGACAGAATTTCATGTGCTCACCTTCATGTGAATTGTTATCTTTGTGTGATGATGCAGGTCACTGGCTGTGACACCTTCTGTGAAGAAGCACAGGGGTGTTAAAGGTCGTAGTGTTTGGCAGTCACCAGATTAAACTGAGGCTCAGACTCATTGAAATAAATCACACAATAATCACATGATGAACAGTTTCACCCCTGTTTCCGTTTCCTGTTCTTGACAGAAAACTCTGGAACTTTGAAGGTGTTGTTTGGGACTCCAGAGTTCGTGGCTCCAGAAGTGATCAACTATGAGGCCATCAGTTATCCCACTGACATGTGGAGTATAGGGGTCATCTGTTATATCCTGTGAGTTCATGGAACACGTCCATCATGCATTCACTGATGTCTGAACCATGCTGCTTAGTCTGCTGCAACCAACGCTTGGTTCTGTTGGTTCTTCGAGCTTTACTTCATGTTATTTTATTTTTTGTTTGTTTCTTTTTCGGAGAGCATTTGTAGCTGGACTTTGTGCTTTACTCCACCAGAGGTCAGCAATGTGTTGACTTTAACCTGATTGTCTCTCCCAAGCGAGAAAAACAACGTGTTTTTCAGTCTCAGGAGCTCCATGGAAGTTTGTGGTGACGATGTTCTTGTGTAGCTCAGTTAGCTTCAGCCCAGTTGATTTTGGCCTGTGTTTGTTTCCTCAGGCTTAGCGGTCTCTCCCCCTTCATGGGTGACAACGACAACGAGACTCTGTCCAACGTCACCTCGGCAACCTGGGACTTTGAGGACGAAGCATTTGATGAAATCTCTGAAAACGCCAAAGACTTTATCACCAAGCTGCTGAAGAAAGACTTGAAGTAAGGAGGAGTGGACTGGCTGCTGCCCGTCACTCTCAATGCCACTTCTTTCTCACAGTTTGTGGTTTAGGGAACTTGGTTATAGCTTTAACACCAACAGTGATGACTGTGTGCTTCATATGAATGAATAACAGTGAGTCAGTCATGTGACCATAGACACTGGAATGACTGTGGTTGTCTCAGGGCTCGGCTGACCTGCACTCAGTGTTTTGAACACCCGTGGCTGAAGCAGGACACCAACACCATGAAAGCCAAGAAGCTCTCCAAGGAGCGGATGAAGAAGTACATCTTGAGGAGGAAATGGCAGGTAACGCGCTGTAGCTACCTGATGACATCAGAGGCCAATACTTTATTGTAGGTAAAGCTCTCCTTGATGTGACTGTTTCTTCTTCGGTGGTAGAAAACGGGTCACGCGGTGCTAGCGATCGGGCGACTGTCGTCCATGGCCATGATGGCAGGAGTCAGCGCCAAGAAGGGCTCGCCCACTGAAGGTCAGCAACACTGACTCTGGACACCACATGAAGGTTCTGCTCTGTGGTGTTTGTGGTACATTGTTTGCTCTCTGCTGACGTTTCAGAGGACAACCAGTTCCTGGAGTGTCTGGAGTACGAGCAGAGGAGCGAGTGTAAGCCCAGCTTCAGTGTGGTCATCAAAGACGTGGAGGTGGTGGAGGGCAGCGCCGCCCGCTTCGACTGCAAGATAGAAGGTAGTAGAGCTGGGATTAGAAAAGAAAACCACACAGTACACACAGTCGGTCTGACAACACACACTGTGCGTTTGTACTGGTAAAGTGGGTCTGAAGATGTAACAGTTGAATACAGGCAGGTGCAACATTTTCTGCTCTTTGAGATGAATCCAGTAAAACATCTCACAGACAAGTCAACTGAGGTCCGTCAGATGGACCAAAGCAGGGTTCGATGTCCTGTTCTGAGGGACATCCCCCAGAAAGATATGTGTGTAAAACAGTGAAAAGAGTCGTTCATGCTGGAGACAGATGAACTATGACCTCTGTCATCTCTGTGTGGTTTCCCAGGTTACCCTGACCCTGAGGTGGTGTGGTACAAAGACGACCAGCCAATCAAAGAGACCCGACACTTTCAGATCGACTACGACGAAGACGGAAACTGCAGTCTGGTCATTTCCGAGGTCAGAGGTCAAATCATGCATTTGGCCTTTGGTCAGTTAAATCCAGATGGCTCAGCAGGGCTAGATGATGATGATGATGATGCCTATCTTTACTTAGACTAGAACGTGTGAGACATTGTCCTTCAGGTTCAGTGTCTACTGTTTTCACTCACTTCGTCATATAAACCTGCAGGTGTCAGGTGACGATGATGCCAAGTACACAGTGAAGGCCGTCAACAGCCTGGGGGAGGCAACCTGCACTGCTGAGCTGCTGGTGGAGGTGATGGCTGAGGAGGAGGAAGAGGAAGAAGAGGAGGAGGAGGAAGAGTAAGGATGTGACTGTCTGGGCTCCCACAGGAAGAACAGGAGGTAGCTTGGGTTCAGCCTGGAAAAACATCGATGTTTGAGGTTGTGATTGGAGGACAGGAGGCTGATGTTTAACACACCAGGACAGATGTGTTCTCAGTCTCACTGAGCCTCAGCTGCAAACTAATATTCACCACACACACACACACACACACACACACACACACACCCCTCCACCCACCCATCAGCCTCTGTCCATTCAGTTGTCTCCTCTGACACCTCCTTCCCTTTCACCCAGACTCACAGTACAATGAAAGAAGTCCTGCTTCATTAGAAACACTGCACAGATGTAAACATCCTTTAGCTGTGCAGTTTGAATGAGCAGGTCAGAGTGAATGTACACAGACACATGTGATGACTTTTATATTAATGAGGCCGTTTAGAGTTTTTCCAGCAGAAACATTTCAAGGACAATCATTTATAACGTTTCTTTGATTTATGATTAAAAAAAACTCAATGACTGACATCATGAGAAAAACATCACCAAAAACCCATTCAGCTGTAACTTGGTTTACAAAAACCTAGTTTTGCCAAATCAGTGTCAAAGAACTGTGAGAGTTGTCGTTGTTCAATGCAAACAAACGCACTTATTATTATTTTATGATTTGGTGGTTACATTTAAAAAGGAAACAGTTTGGTGAGTATCACCAGAGTTAGGGTCCCAGGTGTCTCAGGGTCCCAGGTGTCTCAGGGTTCCAGGTCCAGTTATCTGACGTTCATCAGCCCAGGTCCCTGTAGGAGTCCAAGTGAGGAAGACAAGTGTTTGATGGAATAGTGAGCAGGAAGCATGATGAAGGCAGACGTGAACATTGTCCCACATTTAGACTCAGGTCAGAGCCAGAGCTGACCATGTGACTAAAACACAGACTTACATTTATTACCAGAGAAATGGTCCAGAATGACCTCTGTCAGCTGTTGTCCCCAGCTCCTCGACAGCTGGCAGCAGAGGGCAGTAAAGAGCAATTGAAAATAGCGATAATAATGAGCTAAAAACAGTGTTGTAGGACATCGCTGAGCAAACAGGAGGAACGTGCAGCTGAGCACACATGGCCTCTTGGCCATGAAGATACTCCACAATGCTTTCATGTTGCTGTGACCCATCTCTGTGAGTAGAAGCTCAGGGTGAGAAGCTGAAGGACGAGAAGTTCCAGGAGTAACACGAGTTTTCTTCTCTTTTTGCCTGAAAACAGCTGATTCTCTTTGCATTTGACCATTTGAGCTGAGAAATGTTAAATCACTCAGCTTGGCTCTGTCCTGCTGTTTGACCACGACTTCTTGTTTGTCGTCTGACTTATAGAAGCGTCGAGGAAATAATAGCAGCTCCACCTGGAGCTCCTCTACCTGGAGACACCTTGGCTGCATTCAAAACACTGTACACGTTGTTAGTTGTTAGCTGTTAGCTGTTAGCTGTGGCGGCTTGTGCTCCCAGGTCTGTGCTAACCTGCATTCACCACAGAAAAACCTGTCCCGACTATGACTTTTCATCTTCTCCAGTATAAAACAATATCTGAATCCTGTTGTTCCTGTTGTAATCACGGATTTCAAAAGTCATAATGACGAGAACTCTTAATCAGTATTAATCAGTATGTCTGTTTCATAATTACTAGGGGCGTCCCGATACCTTATTTTCCCACCCCCTATAACGACTATCATGCGTCTGGAAACACTGGGACTGTATTTTACAAAAATGAACAACAAAAAAAAGACCCGAGCCTTAGCATAATAATGCAAGATATAAATATTTATGTGTGTATGTAGTTATAAATACACACAGTTAGAGATCTTAATACATTTATAGATCATTTTAGAAGGATTTTATTTTCTCTTCTCCTTCCTGAGCACATAGGAACAGAAAACAGAGTTTTTAAAGTAATTAGCCAGAATAGATTTGACAAAAAGAATAAATTACTTGTAATTATAAATTTTATTTTGTAAATTCAAATCTTCCTATCAGTAGATCCCTGTGCCTAAACCCACTCTTCAGCGTCCCCTCAGTCTGACTGTTAATACCAGATGTGATGTGTAGACTTATCTCTGGCACACTAACGTGGACATGATGATGATGATGTCAGTCATATCTTCAGTTTTCTTTTTTCTCACATTCCAGCTGTTTGTGTTTTGCTTGAATCCATTTATCTAAAGGCTTTGTTTTCAGGCTGCTTCTGTTTGCACCCAAAAACCAAAGAAGCTTATTTAAGACCTCACAGGTGTGTTTGTGTGTTATCTCTTTGCATTACACTGTGTTTGTGTTGATTCAGGTCCGTTTGTGTGTATTTGGATTGATTGTTTTGATTTAATTTTTTATTATGTAGACCTACTATATGCACAAATTCTTAATTTTAATATCATTTGAGTCTTTCTGTCTTGGAAATCGTTTTGCCACCACTTAATTTTTTCACATGCTTCCCCCCCCCCCCCCCCCCCCCCCCCCTTTTCCCCTGCCTCCCCCCCCCCCCCCCTCCACTAAACCCAGCAGCGGAGTCACTTCTTGACAGATTTGATTTTGTATTAGATTAATGTAGAATATATTTCTCAGTTTTTTATAGATATATATCAGTTTGATGCTAAGTATGAGAACACTACAACTGTAGTTACTCGCAGATAATAAATAAATTTTTATCACTAAACCAAACAGCTGTTGAATGTATGGTTATATCACCTGAAGTCCAAACAAACATTATAATTAGATGATATACATTCATATGTAATACAATACATACATATACAGTACATACATATACAGCACATACATATACAGCAATACTGGATTCTTGATATAAGTGTGTAAGTGTATTTCCTCTTCTGTTGTTTAACAGAGGGTGGCAAACTACTGCCACCTTCTGAATCTCTCTGCAACTGCAGACACACGTGCCCCAACACTCACAACCTCACTCCTGTATTTAGCATCTCTTTAGCTAAGACAGCTACATCTTTATATGTTACAGAACAACACAACACTACACAACCACAGAACAACAATCAACAATCAGCAGCTGCAGCAGCGTCAGTTTTGCCATGTTTCTGTCCAAACTGTGACGACAGCATCCAGCGTTATGTGTCCAGATGTTTGATGATGCAGTTACTGATGAACACTGACTGACCCCCATGTTCCTCAGCTGACACCCCCTGTGGGACATTAGGTGTCAGTGCAGCCCAGGAGACCGATGCCTGAATGAATGACCCAGTGTTTATCAATCAAGGCTTAAACAAGAACAGTTCAGTGATAAAACTCTATTTTAAATGGTGTCGTTATGTTACGTTTTTAAATATGATTACTCAGCATAAAGATTGTGATATACAGATAATGGGTGGAATTCTACTGTTCAGTGGAATTTAAACAGGTTGGTCAGTTTATTCGCTTTATTTGTCTGTTATTTACCTGAGAAGTGAAGTCAGGACTGGGGCTCAGATCGGTGGGGGGTTGGTGGTGAATCCTCTGTGTAAAGGTGGAAAACATGTTGATGATGACAGCAACTGGTCACTGTACCAGCAGAGTTAATGAGGTCACCTGAGACGAGCCTGTGAAATCAGCAGCACTTTAGTCCTGCAGGACAAACATGATATCATCTCTATGACCTTTGACCCCGCAGAGTTCCTGAAAGGAACCCACAAAGACACATGGACAACATACAAACACCAACCAGAAAGAATCTGGCCAACAGGTTCAATCCAGAACCTTCTACTGTGATAAATAAAAAATACTGTCACCTAGCTTTTGAACAGCAGGTTCTCCAAACTGCTGCTTCTTCTGCTCCATCATGAACGACTGCATGACAGGAGATGTTTCTGATCCCAACTGGCCACTTAACAACATGCTCATTTAGCTGCCCAGGCGTTGTCCTGTCTACTGGACAGTGTGGGTTGGTGGTTTCATGTTGGTTGTCGTAGCAGGGGAGTTGTAAGTGTCCACGTCCACGTCTTGGATCATCTGTTAGTTATCTCATAGACCAGTGTTGTGGGACACATATCTTTTTGTCTATATTCATTTGTGTGTGTGTGTGTGTGTGTGTGTGTGTGTGTGTGTGTGTGTGTGTGTGTGTGTGTGTGTGTGTGTGTATATATATATATATATATATATATATATATATATATATACATACATACATACATATATCTATACAGCCATACAGTTGCAGTCTGTGTGCGTGTGTGTATGTGTGTGTGCGTGGAAAAGAATACTCTTGCACAGCTTTTTTCTCTGTGTTGCCAATGCAACTTAATCTCTCTTGCCACAT
This sequence comes from Trinectes maculatus, assembly GCA_016785345.1. Lineage (NCBI taxonomy): Eukaryota > Metazoa > Chordata > Actinopteri > Pleuronectiformes > Achiridae > Trinectes > Trinectes maculatus. The sequence continues at coordinate 101,640 of JAFBJQ010006760.1, read as the reverse complement.
CCAAGATGGCGGCGACGTTGCCGTATGATTCAGCGCTCAATGCGGCGTCTGTATATATGGGTATCTATGGGTAAAACCATAAACATACTATAAGTGTAGACGCCGCATCGACCACTGCTGCCTACTGGCGCTGACGAGATTTGGAGCCGCCATCTTGGTGCGGTCCTCCGCTCCATTCAACGTAATGTGTGAGTGAACTGTCAGGGCATTTAATTCATCATAAGTCACTGAATACACAACTCATTTTCACAAGTTCTTTATTTTTGTGTTGCTGCAGAGGTCATACATGAAGCTATGATACAGAACACATGGTTCTAAGTGTTTTAACATTTATCGTGGGCTTGACAACAGAATATTCTGATATGATACAGAGTGAGCAGACGTTCCAGACTGAAACTGTAAACATAATCCCCGCGTCTCCCGACACTGGAGATGTCTCCTCTCCAGTGTCTCCTGAAACCAGGGACGTCTGGTCCCGCAGTGATCTGTGATGTAGGCTATGACAGGTGTTTTATAAATCACACTCTATAAATATGACATAGTCTCTATGCCACAGTTATAGAGTGTGACATAGAGTCACACAGGCAAGAACAGACAGTGGCAGCAAAGTCAGATATTTTAATAAAACAATGTGATTATTAATCATAGTCTAAACATCCAGGTGTGCTCATATGAAACTTTAACCTGATCGAGGCTTCTAGGTTCACACTGCTCTGCCAACCTGTTTCTTATGACCGTACCAAGATGGCGGCCGTATTTCTCGCCCCCGAGCAGCGAATGCGGCGTTTACTCTTTATGATGTCTACCAGAAGGAGCGGAAGAAGAGCAGTGCCTTTTGCGCATGCGTGCTTTGCTCAGCCGTGTTGAAGGGAAGCCACTCGGAGCGGTTGTTTACTCGTGTGTTTGTTTGTGTTTGTGTCCGGTTAAACAAGATGGCCGGGACTGCGTTGAAGAGACTCATGGCGGAGTATAAACGTGAGTGAACCGAACCAGCGGAACAACTTATAGCGTCATCCAAAATGCTAAGCTAGAAGCTAACACCCCTGCAACCTACTCCACCGCTAGCATACGATAGGTTTATTGCAATGGATTGTAATACCTTTACTAAGTGTATCGTTTGACTTAGTATCGTTTCCTTTATCCTTTAACTCGGTAAAGTCGCAGCTATGATGTCACCGAGAGATCTGTTTGTTCACAGCGACCTAGAACATTTTACACAGCGAAGCGTTTCCGCAGCTGTAGTTTGTTTACAGCCGCGAGCCGCAGGTGTAAAGGATGAACCAGCTGCTCAAACTGACGTTAGCGGTTAGCTAAGGTTAGCTGTTAGCTAAAGTTAGCTGTTAGCTGAAGTTAGCTGTTAGCAGTCAGCTGAAGTTAGCTGTTAGCTGTCAGATGAAGTTAGCAGTTAGCTGAAATTAGCTGTCAGCTGAAGTTAGCGGTTAGATGTCAGATGAAGTTAGCTGTGTTCGCTCGGGTACCCGGGGTAGTGCAGATCCCTGCCACATGGGGGCAGCACATGGGGCAGAATGCGATGTCTCGTTATGTGATTTGGTGCTAAAGCATCCAGCTGTTTTTTTTTTTTGTCAGGTGCCATTAAACAGCAGACGAGGAAGGGACAGTTGTCTATTTGTAATAGTTTGGTGTTTATTTAAATGTAGTTAGCATTAGAACCTGTCAGCAGCACCTTTAAAGAAAACCAGAGACACATCTCCGGGCTGTTTGATGTGGACACAAGGCTGGAGTTGAATTCTTAATTGCCACTTGCCACTGCTCATCTTATTGTTAACTTGTGTCCAAAATCTGAAGCAAAGGTTTCATGTAGTCTTAAACCATCAGTCATCTGTGAAACCTAAACTCTGTTAAGTTAAATACGGAATTATATAACTTTAGGGACGAAATCCCAACATATCAACTCATCAACTCATCAACTCGTCAAACCAGGACAAGAATGATGCAGAGGACTTATAGACTGTATGAGACGTTATAGACCGAAAGCTGTAATTGGGAGCCAGTTCTCATGTCGTGATGTGTGCACCCGGTGTGATGTAGACCGTGTGGATGCAACAAACAAAACAAAATAGGTTTAGGTACTTTGACAATTTACTTTTGATGCGCAACAATTGTAAACCATAAGTTTCATAGCCGTGAAGGGTCAGCGGTCAGGGCTTGATGGCAGAGTGCTAAACTGTGTGTGCATTTTGTGTTTCAGAACTGACCCTGAACCCACCTGAGGGGATCGTTGCAGGTGAGACTCATAAACATGATAACGCAGTGAGCACATTTATACCAGGATCCATGTAGGAGCTTTAAAGGCTTCTGTCCACACTGAGACGTTTAGTTAACTTATCAGTTGGTTTCACAGTTTTCCAGCCTTTAACCTCAGCTGCCCACTTTCTCTTCCTGATTCGTTCTTATCAGTCAGGACTTGAATACAAAGTGTTGTTAACACTTCCTGTTAGTTACAGTTCCACCTCATTGTTGCTACAACAAAACAAATCCCTGCTTTGACTTTTCACCATCACTGTTCCTCCTTTAGAGTATTTTCTATTACTAAGCAACCAACTGTTCCCGTTTACACCTGACAGGTCTTCGGATTATTAGTGTTAGAACCCAGACTTAGTTTGTCTGCTTATACTCCAGAATCTTACTGTGATTGTTGTTGTTCTTTCAGGTCCAGCCAATGAGGAGAACTTTTTTGAGTGGGAGGCACTCATCATGTGAGTCCAAACGAACACTCTCCAGTGGTAACAGAGATATCCGAGTAGCCCTTGTCCCAGATCAGAACCTGAGCACCATTGAGGAGGACAGTCTCATGATGCCTGATGGGTCCCAGAGCAGGATCAGATCAGAGTGATGTTGTCTTGTCTTTCAGTGGTGAAGACAGAAAAAAAAATAGAGTGGCAATAATAATTCAATAGATTTAGAACTTCCTTAACTTGATGGACTGTTTCACTCTTTATCCGTTAATTGGCTGAAGACCAGAACTATTGCGTTGTCATGACTACAGAAAGCATGTACATATGTGTTTCTCTGTTGTTCTGGTCTCCCCACACTTTTGTCCACAGGTCCAGCAGTGAGCAACGGGTTTCAGTTTTAGCTAATGTGTCACAAACACCATTGATTATGTGTGGATAGTATTGACACTTTGAGGCTGAGCCAGAGGACTGCTGTGCATGTATGTTGTTCATAGGCTCTGAGCAGACAGTGTTTTTCAGTCTTTGACTGTGTATGTGTGTGTGTGTGTGTGTGTGTGTGTGTGTGTGTGTGTGTGTGCGTGTGCGTGCGTGCGCGTGTGTTCATTCTGCTTTACATTATCCTTTATCTTCTTCCAGAGGGGTTGTGGGTGAAGGCATCATCATTAGATGTAACTGAGCCTTGTTGTTGGTGTTGTTGTCGTTCACTGTCTGCATTCCTTCTCCGTCTGACGACTCACCACCACCACACACACTCAGACACACTCACAGTCACTCTCTGACATCACCTACACCGCATCCCATGATTACCTGGGACAGTCCTCAGCTCTAACAGATCTTTGCTGTGTGACGGGTTTGTTTTTTGTCTAGTCTGTGACATGTGACATGTGACATGTTAGAAGAAGTCACAGAATCAAACAAAAATGTGCCAAAAAGGGTTTTCACTTAGAAACCATGGAAACCAGAGGCTACAGAACTCCATTCAGAAGGTGGAAAGTTTTCCGTCAGTAGTGCAGTGACACTGTGATTGTTGTCTGTACATCACTGGATTTAAACCGAGTGTGCGGTCGTGTGCAGAGGAGGTGAAGCAGGGTCAAGTCAAAAATAACCGGCAGATAAATGACAAAAGATCAATTCACAGCAGATCACCGATGTGTCCAGATATTCAAACATCTACCTGATAATCACTAAACAGCTCTGACACGATCAACGAATGATATCATCTGATGATACTTCACTGTCACACTGTAGATAAAGCCACTGTGATCACACGAACTGTGTGTTTGACCTCAAAACCAAAGAACTGACCCTGATTACTTTTATTTGACCTCTTAAGTTGCATTAGATCCTTTCATCGCTCTATCAGGAAACCCACACAAAGGATCATTAAATGTTTCTTGATAACCACAAGAATCTTCAGAGTTTTAAATGACCCCTGACATCCAGTGTGTTTGTGAGGTTTGGTTAAGGTGTTCCATTAAAAGCATTGTCACAGGTTCTCGTTGAATGGTCGACTACCAGTTTCTCTGCGGAACCACCTGTATGTGTTCACAAACATGTTGTGCTAACTGTGTGTGTTACTGTGTGTTAAATGTGTGTTAACGCTGTGTGTCTGTGTTGAAGGGGGCCTCAGGATACCTGTTTTGATGGTGGAGTGTTTCCAGCCATCCTCAGTTTTCCTTCCGATTATCCTCTCAGTCCTCCGAAGATGAGGTTCACCTGTGACATGTTTCACCCCAACAGTGAGTGGCATGCTGCGATTAATCATCGACCTGTCAGTTGTCAGTGAAAGACTGAGAACAGATTTTATTGTTACTGTTGTGATTTCCAGGAGCACATGGTGTCAGCTCAAACATCAAATTATTTGTCAGTAACTGCAAGATCACAGTGAACGGTGTGATGTCACCATGTCCACCAGAGTCAGGTGACATCTGCTCACAGCAGCCACAGAAACATGCTGACGCAACATGTATCACCTGTCAGTAACCGTCGCCGGCCTGGCACTAGCATGTTGTTAGCATGTAATTTTTAGTGCTGTGATTAGTGGACAGCAATCTGAGCCATGATGTCACCAACAGTCTGAGCATGCTCCGAAATAATGAAAGGACTGGCAAAAGTCACTGCTGACCTGTCATCATCACACACACACACACACACACACGCACACACACACACACACACACACACACACACACACCAGTATGACCCTGTGGCTGAAGATATGTAAAGAAATGTTGCAGAGAAGAATGTAGTACTATAATCTCATTTAGTGGACACCCCACACACACACACACACACACACATAGACACACAGTGTCGTCTCAGTGTCCAGAGAAACAAAGTCTTCATTAAAAAACATAATCTCATTTCCTTTTAAGGATAAAAGCCTCAGTTTTCACATGTAAATGTAACAACTGGGTTAAAATGTTGGCTTTTCATTCAAATCTCTGTTGTTAAACTGTTGTGACTCAACCTGAACCTGAGCCACCTTCTGCTGCGCCTCAGTCTATCCAGATGGTCGGGTGTGTATCTCCATCCTCCATGCTCCAGGTGATGACCCGATGGGCTATGAGAGCAGCGCAGAGCGGTGGAGTCCAGTCCAGAGTGTGGAGAAGATCCTCCTGTCTGTGGTCAGCATGTTGGCAGGTACGTCAGCAGGAAACAAATGTTATTTTTCTAACATAAAACTAGACAGAAAATAACAGTAGCAAAATACAAGTATTCACCTGTCTGCTAAAGAAAAGTCATCAACCTCTCTCCTTTTCTCCTCGTCTCACCTTTCACCTTCTCCTCCTCAGAACCTAATGACGAAAGTGGAGCAAATGTCGATGCCTCTAAAATGTGGCGAGAGGACAGAGAGCAGTTTTACAAACTCGCCCAGAAAATCGTTCGGAAGTCATTGGGCCTTTAGAGATGATGTCATTACCCTGCTGCAGCGATGGCCCACAGAAGCAGACGTCATCACCTGGACACGATGCTGAGCGCTCTGTGTTTGTTTCAGACACGCTCCTCTTCCCCAGTTGTACAAGTTGTATTACCAGACACCATGGAAACCAACTCACACAGAGTGCTGCTGACACAGACGCATCCAGAAACTGATTATTATAGTGAACTGATGATGTTGGTAAATTGTTTCCATGTAAATGTGTCTTAATGCACAACTACAAGTCATTAACGTTTCATGACGCAATGACATCACAAAAATATGGACTGTCAGTTTCATCACCTGCTGCTGGTTCCTGATTGGATGTTTGTAGATGTGGTTTGACCAGTACCCATCAGAACTCAACTTCAGTTATAAGAAATACAAACGTATAGATCCAGTTAATAAACTGTTGAAATTCTGCCTTCATGTTCACTGATCTTCCTGTAGGCCTCATTCTCTGTGCGTCAGGTGGACAGAGATACAGCCGAAGGTTGTAGGCATCTTCAGCTTCCTTATGAGTCTGCATCTTCTTTGAAACGTGGACACGTCCTGTGGAGTAGGAGACAATGATCCTGAGAAGAAACTCATGTTTGGACCCATAATCTCAGATTTGACTGGTGTCAGATGGTTTTAGGTATCTGATGTGAGGTACATGAGTTTATTCAGAGTTTTGCTCAGTTGAATAACGTCGGTGGTTCTTTCTATGTTTCATGATAGTGACCGAGTTCTTGGATTTGCTCTGTGGGACATAATGGACCTTATTATTTTCCCAGAGAGTGACTGTCTCCATCAGTGGATGTTTCTGGACTCTCAGTCTATTAGGACCTCACAGTTCCAGGAGGACTCAGACTGAGGTACTCATCAGCAGAACAAGATGTTAGCACTTGTATCAGAAATATTCTAACCTACTATACAGCAGGAGGGGGTCCAGACATGCCACATATACATAAATATATATATATATACACACACACACACACTGTATGAATGTATGTGCATGCGTGCAGAGAGAGATTATATTCAGTGACCCATTGTCTGATTAAGTCTTCTTCATGTTCTCCTATGAGAACCTGTCCTACCAACACATGGTGGGTCAGGGTGGGGACGTGCTGGGGGTCGGCTCTGCTGCATCACCACCGTCTTCAGTGTATGATGATGAGAGGAATAACCTGGTGTCGTCATGTCTGAACCTGTCGCCACAGACAGATGAAAGAGTCTGAGTGCGCAGACAGACGGGCCATTAGTGTAGCTAACGCTGTGTGTTTACACTCGTACTGTTATTAGCTGCTCTCTGTGGTTAAACTACATTAGCTGCAGCATTAGACATAAAGGCGCAGTCCCACTGTTTGTGCAGTTTGTCCGTGACGATCCCACAAAGATAAACAGGACAAAGTGGGAAGAAACAGCTTGTTCCACTGTGGATAAGAATATTGACATTAGAATCCTAACTAGAATAAAAGTAAGACATCAGGGCCTGGATTTACTGAGCATTAAAGAAGAGATTACAACAGGAATGTAAAGTGAACTTTACCTGAAAGAATCCCCCACACACCAAATCAGGAAATGTAACATAAACCAGGTGGACAGCACTGAACCTGGATTTGTACCTGAATCCAGACCATGACGTCACAGGGATCAAAAAGATTTTCTGTTTGTTCTATGTTTTTATTGGTACATGCACCTCACTACAAGTCCAGCCACAAATAAAGTCGGGAGTATTTCACAGTCAGACATTAATTATTCATTCATTTTGAGTTACTCAGTCCAATAACTGATCCCGGGTCAGGCTGCACAGTTTCCAGAATTGGCCCAGGGGGAATGGACCATAATTCATCCAGGATGTGCAGCCACAGGAAAGATAACCAGGTCGACACACAATATTATACAAAGTGTATGTATGAGGTTTTTATTGTGCGCACAGACACACACCTGTTGGCTGGAGTGGAAAGCCTCTGCTGGTTGATTTCCTCTACACACACTTTGTGCGATCTTATCTCCGTTCAGTGGGGCCATGTTTGGATGTTTTCTGCTCTTATCGTTGATCCATAAGAGAAACTGAAGCCTCTCGGTTTCATGTTCAGCAGCTGAAGTCGCACGTTAATCTCCACATCAGTGTGTTTGTCGTGTCTCAGCCTGAAGCACAGCACAGCTCTGCTTAAACGATCATACAGACTGTGTCTGTGGGCTGAAGAAGTGTCAGCTCTGTTAACACCATGTGTACCTGAGAACACACTGTCAGAGGTAGAAGGTCATTTGCTGCAGTCCACTGTGATGTGTCCCCTCTGCTGTCTGTCTGTCTGTCTGTCTGATGTCGGTTTACAGTTGCAGTCTCGGGGCTTTGTTCATGTCAGCACCTGTTGGCCTGGGTCCAGGATCAGATTGATACCTGGATTATTTGGGTTTAATTCCCAGGTTTTCCTGTCTGAGTAAATAGCACACGTCTAAACTCATAAAGGAGGTGATGTCTGTCTGTCTGTCTGTCTGTCTGTCCGTCTGTCTGTCTGTCTGTCTGTCTCTGTGTCAGACTCGGTGCGCTGAAGAGACATTGACCAGTGATCATTAAGTATTGATGAACTGGTTCATCTCTGTTAAGTCACTGTCTTCCTGCTGCACAAATCCAGACTGAACCTTTAACACAGAGGGTTTGGTGGTTTCTCAGCTGACGAGGACGTTTGATCTGAGTGGATCTGATAGATGAATCAGAAAACCATCATCTCTTCAAACACACACGTTGATGTTGATGTATTTAAAACCAGCTTCAGCAGTAAAATGCTGCTAGAACGCAGGTGACTCAGCTTTGAACTAAAGCGTCTTACTCCTTCATTGGTGATTTGATAAAACTACTAGAATGGTAATGGTAAAGTCAGACAGGTAAGAGGCGGAGCTCCATTTCACCTGGGGAATTCCTCTCTCCTGATCAGTAGCACATGCAGACCTGAGATCAGTGGCTTCTCCTTCTCTTAATCTCGCCTCTGTCTTTTCATCTCTCTGCTCTGTCGTCTGTTTCATGTCACAGATCAGACGTCAGGGGCCTCGTTTATCAAAGTGAACAGCTTCTGTACCAACGTGGTGTTTATAGAACATCTGCACACACACACACACACACACACACACACAACCAGCAACAGAAGAAGTCGCCTCATCCAGGTATAGTTTGTTCCTCTGCTCAGTTTCAGGTGTTTAAACAGATAGAAACACATTGATGAATAGAGTTATCGTCTGTTCATGTGCATCAGCATCACATCACAAGACGTCACTGTTCCTTAAAGCTGATGTCAGAGTCTGGTCTGAGTCCTGCTGGTCTGAACCTCCGAGCCTCCTGAATCACCTGCCCAGCTGAGTCTGACTGACCTTATTTCACTGATTTTCTTCCTCATTCCAAAACAACAGTATAAACAACAAGAAGTAACGAGACGTAAATGTCACTTAAAGGAATATTCTCAAACCCAAAAGTCCTTCATCAACATGAACTGAAGCTTTGAGCCTATAGGGACTGTTCTTCTCTTCTATTCCTTTACACTTAATACACTTTATAAACATATAGAATTTATGCATATAAGGTATAAAGTATTTGGATTATTGGGGGTGGGGCCGTGAACTCAGGAGGATGTTGTTAGTTATTTATGATCCACTCATGAAGTCACTTTACCAACTGTTAGATAGATAAATATTATTTATCTACATGTTTACATTCAAATCTCTGTGGATTTTTACTCTGCCATGAGAATCACGTGCAATTTAACACAACAAATACTTTTTCTAATCATTTCTTTGTTGTAGGTGAATTAACGTTTCTGAGACCTCTCTCTCTCTCTCTCTCTCTCTCTCTCTCTCTCTCTCTCTCTCTCTGCAGCTCCTCCCAGTCTTTTATATTTTCGTGTTGGACGAGCGAGCCTGTCTCCTCTGCAGGTAGACTCACCTGTACCTGTTGGACCTGAAGATCAGCTCCAGCTGCAGCTGTCTGAAGAGTCAGCACCTGTAGGTGAGACACAGAGACATTCTCTGAATGACTTTAATAAGGTGGACATCTGAGGAAAGCTGGACAATTGAGACAAAACTGTATTTAGAGGGAAACCTAACCAAAAGAGTTGAAGCCATGGGAAGGACAGGTCCATGATCCTTGTTCCATGGTTTGAAAAACACGAGGACAGATGTTTGACGTGAGACCATGTCTGTGAGAAATTTTTATCTTTGTTTTTTTTTTTAAAGAGTGAAAAGTAAAAATGTCCCGGGGAGTTTAGAAAGTTGTTTTTTTTTTAAATCAACTTCAAGAGAACATGTGAATGAGAAGTAAAGAGATGACTTCTCTAATGGGGACAGACATTGAGGACACTAAAGAGACAGCTGAGATTTGCATTTCTTTTGTTTAAGCATGGCCACTAAAATATTTGCTTTGCTTTGCAGAGAAGACCAGAGGGACGACTATGTCTGATGTCTTCAGGTAAAAGAGAAAGACAATGTCCTGAGAGAACTCTGGAGGACAAGAGGACAGCTGGAGCTGTGGACTGGATCACCCTCAGGTTTGAGAACATTGTTAAAATGTAAATGTCAAAAATATGACGTCCACTTCTCTGCTCTCGTTTCCTCTCATCTGCGACTGTTAGGAATCACATGACATCAACGTCCCAGATATTTTACTGATGGATGTTTACATTTTACAGAACAGATTTACATGGTGATGTGATGAGTTTTTATTGATCATTATTAATATCTAATATCTGTGTTTACACTTTCTGACCACTGAAAGCTTCTACATCTACACATCTACACATCTACACATCCGTTCATACAGTGCTTCTGTCTGCATCTGGAACATCTGTAGCACGTTTCATTCTGATGCAGGTGGAATAAAAGGTCGCCGGTGAACAGATGTTGGAGATGATTTGTGTTGTGTGTAGATCACAACATCACAAACTGAGATGACTTTTAACCTTGTTCATTTGTTTGAATCCTTTTCTTTACTGTGTGTTTTTTTTAAACACAGATGTTTGAATAAGTTCTGCACAGAAGAGGAGAGGTCAGAGATCATCAGGGTTCGCCGGCCTGACGCGGGTTCTCGTCAGACACCAACAGGAACATGTCTGAAGCTCAGGAACCAGAGCAGTGAGGTGGACCTTTATGCTGTTGATGCTACACAGACATGATGTTGGCACGTTGCTACCTACTGACGTCTGCTGTGCTGATCGCTGCCAGAGTCCAGGGCCACAGCTGGAGACCCTGCACAGGTACAACCACACAGGTGTGAGACAGTATGTCCCCAGAGTCCAGATCCAGGACCTTTTCCCGTTCCTGGAGTCACAGCATGTTGGATTTGTAGTGAAGCTGCATTTGTTCAGAATCTGAATCAGCACAGTGTCTTCAGTTCTCAGTGGATCTGTCCTCTGTGTGTGTGTGTGTGTGTGTGTGTTCTCTGTGTGTGTCCTCAGTGTGTGTGTGTGTGTGTCCTCTGTGTGTGTGTGTGTGTGTCCTCAGTGAATCCTCACTGAGTCCTCTGTGTGTGTGTGTGTGTCCTCTGTGTGTGTGTGTGTGTCCTCAGTGTGTGTGTCCTCAGTGAATCCTCACTGAGTCCTCAGTGTGTGTGTGTGTGTCCTCAGTGTGTGTGTGTGTCCTCAGTGAATCCTCACTGAGTCCTCTGTGTGTGTGTGTGTGTGTGTGTCCTCAGTGTGTGTGTCCTCAGTGTGTGTGTGTGTGTCCTCAGTGAATCCTCACTGAGTCCTCAGTGTGTGTGTTGTCCTTGGCGTGTGTGTCCTCAGTGTGTGTGTTGTCCTTGGCGTGTGTGTCCTCGGTGTGTGTGTTGTCCTTGGCGTGTGTGTCCTCGGTGTGTGTGTTGTCCTTGGCGTGTGTGTCCTCGGTGTGTCCGATGCACCTGGTCTGTTTCATGACTTTCATTTCTTTGCTGCTTTGTGCCTGGTTGTTTTTTGTGTCTTTGAAATGTGAGACTTGTTTCTGTCCATGTCGTCCCCTCCCTTCATTCATCTTCCATTGATCCTGCAGCAACAACTAAACACACAGACAGAGTCTCACTGGAGCTTAAAGGGGAATTCCAGCTAAAACCTTGACCTGCTGCAGACGAGTGGAATCTAAACTAAAGTGGTGTCAGCTGACTCTGATCAGGTGTTTACACTGATCAGGTGTTTATTCTGATCAGGTGTTTATTCTGATCAGGTGTTTACACTGATCAGGTGTTTATTCTGATCAGGTGTTTATTCTGATCTGTTGAGTGGTGTTGTAATTTATAATGTGTGTGTGTGTGTGTGTGTGTGTTTTATAGTGTTGGAAAAGAAAACAGACTTTAATAATGATCTTGTTTCCTCAACCAGACCTTCTGCCTCTGGACCTGCTGGCCAGAGCCCTGCCAGGCCCAGCACGAGCCCTGCTCCCACAGGTAGGACACAGGAGAGGATGAATGTATGAGCTGAGTAATGACTGTAGACCAGGCGCTGGTTAATGATCAGATGATCTGATCTGACCAGGTGCAGATGGTCCAGTCCAGAGGGTCCAGAGGTCTCCGGCTGGCTGCGGCACCAACGGCAGCCCTTAGTTTTCCTGCCTCACAGATCTTCACCAACTGTGACTATTTCCCTGCTGAGTTCTCACTAGTTGCCACCATCAAGATACCAAGACTGAGACAGAAGGTGAACCAGTAGAACTGAGCAGAACCAGGTCTGGTCCCATCTGGTCCAGTCTGACTTCTTCTCTCTGTTTCCAGAGGAAAGAGTTCATCTTCTCTGTGCTGGAGGAGAGATCTAATTTGATGTTGCTTGGGCTTTGTATCTCTGATAACCGCCTCCACTTCATGACCACGCCCCCTGATGGGCAGAGCCGACTGAGGTTTAAGGACGTGCGGTTAGATGATAACCGCTGGCACACTGTGGTGCTCGCCATCACCGGACATTATGCCACAATCACTGTGGATTGTGGACTGCCTCTGGAGCTGTGAGTCAACATCTGACTTCTGATGGGTTTAGTTCAGGTCTTTGAGGTTTATTTGGCCTGGGTTGTTCTAGAACCAGCTTTTGACCACAATGGATCTGGATGTGGACATGAACAGGATGTAAACATGCTGCAGTGCCATTGACTGGTTTCCTACCTCCCAGTACACAGGTCCAGTCCTTTCCCAGTGCCCTGAACACCAGAGGCTCCAGGTTCTTCATCGGCAGCAGGAGAAGTCAGAGAGGACGTTTCTCTGTGAGTCAAATTTCACATTGTATAGTTTACTACTATCCTATCACTACTACTACTACTACTACTATTATTATTATTATTATTGTTATTATTATTGTTATTGTTGTTATTGTTGTTATTGTTGTTGTTGTTGTTGTTGTTGTTGTTGTTGCTGGTTCACACTGTTCTGTTTTTTCAGGGTTTACTACGTCAGCTGGTTCTACTTCCTGGCTCCAATGCCGTGTCCAGACTGTGTCCGACCTCTAACCCCAGGCTGGCTGAGCTGTCCGTTCCTGAGGTCCTGAAATCAATCCCTTTCCAGCCAGACCAGCAAGGATTAGTTTATCCATACGGTGAGGAGAGGAGAGGAGGGGCTTTTTGTTTAGAGCTGACCTGAACATGAGAAGGAATCTTGTGTGTGTGTCTTCTGTAAAACAGTCAGGTCCTCTCATCCTCAAACCGTAATAGAGATAAATGGACGGAGTCTGGAGCGTAAACATCAGGGTGTGATGGTTTCACTGACTCAGTAACATGAGCTGCAAAATGACTGACAGGCTGGAACTGTGTGTGTGTGTGTGTGTGTGTGTACCTGTCATTTTCTTACCTTGCAGGGACCTTCACTAATACATTAACCTTGTCAGAACCAGTTGTCGGGGAATGAGAGCCTGGTTCTAATCAGGCATGAGGTCATGGTGAAGGTTCGAGTTTGGAGTCAGTTAATAAGGACACCTATAAATACTGCTGTGTGTGTGTCTGTCTCTGTGTTTGACAACAACGTGAGGTCAGACAGGTTTAAAATGTCCTTGTACAGGTGTGTTTGTGTTATTGTTCACATCACACACTTTGATGAGCCGTTGTTTCACATGAACATCAGTTCGCAGACTCTTCCAGAAAGGATGTTGTCAAGTACCTAAGTATCTAGTTCTGTTCAGGTTTCTACAGGTACTTTTACTCTACTGAGTATTTGTCCTTCTTGTTTCAGAGGCTGAGGCCAGAGTGACTGCAGGAAATCCTCCATCATGTTCTACAGCAGAACAAGGCCAGCTGTGGTTCAACGTTCAGAGGAAAGACCTGCTCATCTGTGATGGACACACATGGAGGACACTGCTGCAGAGTGAGTCTGTCCTCACACTCTCTGTTTACATGGAGCAGCACCTCATTAGTTAAAGGATTGTAAAAGGGATTTTTTGGGGAACAGGTAGAAAATATATACATTTGAGAAAAGTGGTTTTGTTTTATGAATGTAATGGTAATGTTGATGTGAGTGGGTGTGTGTGTGTGTGTGTGTGTGTGTGTGTGATGTTGAACGATGTTGAACTTATCACAAGTAATGTAAATTAGTTCATGTGACAATTCAGTGAAAAAACAGGTCTTTATATTTTTTAATATTTACAGTATATGATTTGATATTAAAAGAAATGAGACAGGAAACTAAAGACTGATGATGAGGAACCTGCTGCACTTCTTCTTTCCTCCATGGTCAAACCCTGTCTGTCTCATGTGTCCTCTGCAGATAAGCAGCGTTTGGATTATGTGGAGGACTACCAGGATCTGTACACCAGCTCAGAAACCTTCGATATCGAGGTCTTCTCCATCCCGTCTGAAGGCCTGTTCATGGCTGCAGCCAACAGGTAGCGGCACAGAGCTCGTGTAATGTCAGTATCTATGACCTGTCTCTACTGCGTCTTCATGGTGAGTCTCACTTTCTCCTCCACCAGGGACGCTCCCTCCGGTTCAGGTGTCTACAAATGGAGAAACGGCTCATTCCAGCTCTACCAGAACATCAGCACTCAGGAGGCTCGAGCCTGGAAACACTTCACCATCGATGACAAGGTGAGAGCTGGAGTCTCACAACGTTCTCACAGATGATTAACATTCGATTAATAACAAAATGCTCCTGCAGTTTAAAAGCCTGACCCTGACCCTAACCCTCAACCACTGAAGCTCCTGTAGAAGTCAGGAAAATATTGTAAAATAAAACATGAACTATAATAGAGACAAAAATAATTGACATGAAATGATTGTCAGACATTGGTCTCTCTCTCCATGTAAAGGTGGGTTTACTGTAATAGAGCAGTAAAGTATCCTCTTTGATGAATAACAGCCACCTCCTCCAGGTCTGCCAGTGCAAACCAGGTTCATAAAACTCCATCACAATCTCTACAAACTACTGTCTGACTATTACAGCTGTTTAAAAGAAGCCAAAACCTCTGAAAGGTTTACTACAACCTTCTTAAAGATGACTAGAACCACCTGTAGAACCTCTACAGTCTTCAACCCCAGAACCCAGAAGCCTCTCCAACCTCCATAACCTGCTCAGTGACAACCAGAATGTGGTCAGAACCTCAGAACCTGTAACCACTGGTTGACCTCTGACCTGTGGTTGAATCTAAAGTCCTGAAGCATTTTGACATGAAAGGTCAAAGGATCAGCGCAGCAGCCACAGGAAAGAGACAACACCGTCTGAACTGTTTCAACTTGTCTGTTCACATTGTGTTGGTTTGTTTGTACAGTGCAGCGGGTTCCTATAGACACACACACACACATACAGGTGTTAGCATAAAGAGCTGCAGGTACTGACTTCCACAGTGTGTGTGTGTGTGTGTGTGTGTGTGTGTGTGTGTGTGTGTGTATGTATGTGTGTTGAAGGAGGCTAAAGGCAGAAACAGACAGTGGCATTCAGAATAGTTGTGTTACTCACAAAGCTCAGTGATAGTCAAAAGTATGTGGACAGACACTGTTCATGTGAAGTATGACACTGGGGTTAGGGTTAGGGTTAGGGTTAGGTTATTTGTTGGTCCTATGTTTTTTTTTTTTGAAATATTTTATTTTCAGTTTTATACATGTACAGTGTACAAATATGAACATGGAGTACTAACAGTATAGAGACATAACAACATATATGACCTTTGACCTTTATTGTCATCTTGCTGTGATATGGTGTTCCTGAAATGATTTATCGCTGTTCCATCAGACTGTGATCACATGGCGACTGTTCTTCTTCACTTGTTTTATGACAGTTTGTGTGTCTGTGTCTTCAGCCAGAGACTCCAACCACAACATCCACAGTGTGATCTACAGGTGGAACCCAACTACCAAGGTAACATGTCCCCACAAACCACAGCACATGTCCAGTGTACTGCTCTGTCCTCTCCTGTCCCTGCATCCACTTTACTGTTCCATCACTCCACACCCCCACCCCCACCCCCACCCCCCACCTCGTCCCTTCAGCTGTTTGAGGTGAACCAGACTCTGTCCACTTCCGGGGCGTACGACTGGGAGTTTTTTACCATCGGACCGTACCACTTCCTGGTTGTCGCCAACACCTTTGATGGTCTGAGCACAACCATCAGCTCCACCATCTACATCTGGTTGGATGGCTGCTTCCAGACGTTCCAGAATATCCCGGTCAGTGTTTGATGTCACGATGACATAGCTCAGATGTCACATCATGTCATATCACAACATCCCAACAGATCACACATGAAAAAGGTTGAGTTGTGAGTTGCCCCCTTCCTTCTGTCCATCACGTCTTGTCTCCACCTCTTGGACCCATCTTGCTCTTGTTGATGTCTTCACTCTGACTTGTTTTGAACCTGTTTGACTCCAGACCGGAACATAACATAAAGACCTGGGGTTGAGTTGGACACTGGAGGCAGAAGGTCTCAGCAGTACGTCCACGGCTCCTTCATTCTTCAGACTGTGTATGATGAACATAGTGCAGGACATCATGTGATGACAGAGGATCAGATGAGAGCAGATCAGTAAATTCACTTTGATTCATTTATCATCGCTTCACTTAGTTTATGTAGCTCTGATTAAAAGGGAAACAAAACCCTCCAATTAGACTGCAGGAAACCAGAGGTGTGTAATGAGTGTGTGTGTGTGTGTGTGTGTGTGTGTGCGTGTGTGTGTGTGTGAGGGACTTTCCAGCTGCTGACAGCTGTTTGGACTCGTCCATCACGGGATCATCCAGCTGAAGACTTTTATTGCATTTGAAAACCACACACATTAAAGCTTCATGATAAAAACACCTGAACCTTTAATTTGACACAAACAAGAGTCTCTCATGATGTGAGGCCCTGCAGAGGCCCTCTACAGGCTGGACGTCACATTACACCTGCTCTGTGAATGTACAAGATTTAGATTTGTAGAACATGAATACTGTTACTCACCATCTGAATGATGTCAATCTTTTTTATTATGTTTTGAAGAAACAGAAAACTGCTGTAATATTTCAAAATGTTGTGTTTCATTGGCACATGTCACATGTCACATGTCATCACGTCATCATGTCATCATGTCATCATGTCATCATGTCATCACGTCATCATGTCATCATGTCATCACGTCTCACTCTCTCTGCAGACGGTGGGAGCGACTGACTGGGAGACGTTTCAGATCGACGGCAGGTTCTTCCTCGCTGTCGCCAACAGTCAGAAGGTTTCTGAGCTCGGGACGACTCCTTACAGCATCAACTCCACCGTGTATGAGCTCAGCACCATCACTCAGACGTTCATCCGCTTCCAGGACATTCTCACACACAGGTGACCAGCAGCTCAATGCACCTGCCTATGTTAATGAAAGTGAATGGAGCGGGGCTTTAGGTATGGAATTTGGATTTAAAGTGAAATAACATTTATTTGGATCATAATGTAAATGTAGACATCACTGGAGTGACCCAGCTACTGAGTCCTGTAGAGGGCACTGTCAGAACAGATTTGCAAAACTCAGATTCTTTATTCATTTATAACATTCATCTGTTTGTCCTGATGACGTAATCACTGCAAATGTTGTGTAATTGCCGGATTATATTTGTCAAGATATGTAACATGTAGTGTGACACCAGTTGCCACCGCAGTGCTAATGCTGCATATTAACATATTACAGCAGGTTGTGATAACATGTATTATGTGATCACACATTGTGATGCAGCAGGACTCAGGTCAAATGTTGTTTTTGTTGTTGTTGTTGTTGTTGTTGTTGTCGTCATCAGTGCAGTTGACTGGGAGTTCTTTACCACTGGAGAGGAGAAGTTCCTGGTCGTGGCCAACTCTTACGACGGCAGCTCGTACTCTCTTAACAGTGTCGTCTACAGGTCGGTGCTTCCAGCTGACTTTGGCGTGTGTGCAGTTTGTGTATTTGCAGGTTGTCACCTCTATGTGTGCGATGTTTTTCAGGTGGCAGGGTTACGAGGGCTTTGTTCCAGTGCACAGTCTGCCCACATTCGGGTGCAGGGACTGGGAACACTTCAGCACTGATGAAGGCTCCTTCCTCATCTACTCCAGTGCTACGACCAGACTCAGCAAGGTCTTCAAACTTAGGACCTACTGAGCTGTAAGACTTTTAAACCCCCAAGAAGATGCAGGAGCCGTCCAGCATTATTTTCTTTGAACTCCATGAGTCCATGCCACAAAGCTTCTGCTTTAACTCTCCACTGTTTACGCCTGGTGTCCTTCATTCTTGAACCCTAACCCTAACCTGAGGGTCAGCACCTACTGTGAGACTGTTGGAGCTGCAGACGTTTAATGTGTCTACATCCTCAAGCGGACTTGAATTATTCATGTTGTGCTTTTGTTAAATCAGTAAAAACGTGTAGTCATGTTCAGCTCTGCTGAGGAGGACAGCTCCTGGAGTGGGTGAGGACAGATCATGATGAAGCTTCATGATGTCGACCACATTCAACATATGGTTTTTAATAAAGGATCAACGTTGAAGTCACGTCAGTAAAGATCAAGTTCAGACCCTTCAAACACAGGTATAACAGGTGATCAGGTGATCAGTCACATGATCGCTTCCTGCTCGCTATGTAAATAAACAAATAAAACACTGGAACTTTCATTGAAGAACGAGTTCTTTTCTCAGCATCCTCCACCCACATAAACTCCGCCCACTTTTCCAAACTCTCAGCTTCAGGTTGAGGTCATCAGATGATGCTGTTAACATGGCAGTGTCTTTTTGTGACTGTTGTCGTAATCCAGTTACAATCAGAACATTGTTGTCATGTGTTGTGTCTTTATTTTATTTTTTGGATCTTGTTAATATTGTTAATTATTGTAAGCTTATATTTAAATTGTATTTATTTGGTGTGTTACTGTTTTCTTCTGCGTTTGAAACGATCGAGTGTGACAGTTGCGGTGAATACTCCCCGTCGGCAGGTGTCGCTGTGAGAATATAAGGCCGGTTGTTTCCGCCTCCGGGGTGAAAGGTGAATGGTCCCGGTTTGAATTTGCGGTGTTGTTTGGTTGTGGTTCATAGTAAATACACGTTTGCACGTTTGACAGAAACGTTGGAGTTTGTGCTGCAGCTTCAGGTAAAGACTTTATTCATGTCTGGTTCCTGTGTTAGCATGCTAACAGGCTAACCGCTGGTTCCTGATACACATAACGTTACTGACGTTGTACTGTCGCTGCAGTTTACACACACACACACACACACACACACACACACACACACACACACACACACACACACACACACACACACACACACACACAGTGTTTGTGTTTACAAACATGACGCAGATAAAAACGGTGAGTTTTTACTGATACAGATAATTTCTTAGACAAATGATAATAAGACTAAGCACAGACAGGTTTATTACAACACTACTACTATAGCTTCATATTGATTGATTGATTGACTGATTGATTGATTGATTGGGACAGAATTCCTGTCAGATCAGCTAAGAAAAACAAAAGGAGAAATTAAAACTGACGCCTCTGATGTGTTTGATCAGAAAAATGATCCACACACTGATCAATATTTCTCCTGATTCTAAATGATCATTAAAGTCAAACTGAGCGAATCTTCTCTCTGTGTGGGAGCAGAAACTCTGACGTCACGTCAACAGGTTTTAATCTGATCACGTGATCATAATAAGATGGACGCACTAAGTAAGGATTCTCTGTTTTTACGGTTTATATTGACACTGACTTTAAATATTTCAACTCTTATTTTAGTCATGTGATCATTGATTATCATGTACGTGTCTGTCACTATGACGACGTCACTGGCAGTTATCAATGTGTATAATCATAGCATCTGAAGAACTTCAGATTCATGATTCTGGTGACGTCACGCTTGAAGAGCGTCCATCTTCATCTGCAGTGAACTGGTTCCAGATGGAACTGAACCAGTTGATAACCAGTGTCACAGTTCAGCTTCCTGTATCTGTTGATCCTGATTCACAGGCCTCAGGTTTTGATCACATCTCCATTCTCTAATGCTGGAGACGAGGTCCCCGTGTTGGCATGGAGTCCCAGCTGCTGACTGGGTGGCAGGAGGAGAAGGCGGAGCTACAAAGGGAGGTGTGTCGTCTGCAGGAGGAGCTGGCGGAAAGTGGAGCGGAGAGAGATGAGCTGGAGTCAAGGAACAGAGCTCTGAATGACAGGGTGACGAGGGTGATGGAGTAGAGGGTGGAGGGCCATGTGACCATCAGAGTGAATCAAAGCATAACATGTCTCTGTCTGTCTGTCTGTCTATCTGCCTGTCTATCTGTCTGTCCAGCTGTGCCAGTCAGTTCGTCCCTCACTCGACCATGTGGAGGGTGACCTGAGAGAGTGGAGGAGCAGGTTGAGGGAGGGGAGAGAGAGAGAGGCCAGACAGGCTCTGCTTATCCACCGACTGCAGAACAAGGTATCAGCTGGAGTACTCAGTGTACATTTACCACAGGTGGTGGAGTACAAGAGATCAACTGCAGTACTCAGTGTACATTTACCACAGGTGGTGGAGTACAAGAGATAACTGCAGTACTCAGTGTACATTTACTACAGGTGGTGGAGTACAGAGAGCGATGTCAGCGTCTGGAACTCCAGCTGCAGGATGAACACGAGCAGCGGCTCAGGACTGAGGTCATACTGAAATACTGCAGTTGTATTACAGTATTACTTGAGTTTTCTTGAGTATTCGAGATGATGTTGGTCTATATCCTGTTGTGTGCTTATTGTGTTGCAGAGGATCAGAGATAAACACAGTGACTCTCTGGACAGTGCCCTCATCAGGCTGGAGGAGGAACAGCAGAGGTATGTGCATGCGTGAGACTGTGTGTGTGTGTGTGTGTTTGCACACCTTTGTGTCTCACTTGTATATGTGTTTATGTGTTTTTAGGTCAGTCACTCTGTTTGAGACCAACACTTGTTTGCGGGAGCAGCTAAGCCAATCAGAGCAGGCCAACCAGGCCCTAACGGGGGATGTCCAGAAGCTGACAGCTGATTGGTTGAGAGCTGTTGAAGACGCACATCGGAGAGAGTCTGATTGGCAGAGAGAGAAGGAGGTGGGCAGATGAACAGGAAGGTTCTGTGTTTATTTCAAAACAAAACATATAATACATACATACAATAGTTACATCAGTATAAAAGTAACTAAGTACATGAGGTACTAATTCAGTATTTATTTAATTATAGCAGAGAATAAGTAATGTGTGTGCGTGTGTGTGTGTGTGTGTGTGTGCGTGCGTGTGCAGCGTGGGTCAGGTGGTACACATCAGCTTCAGGCTCAGTTGATGGCGGTCTGGAAAGCTGTGGTTTCTTTGAAGAGATGCTGTCACTCTGTTAAAACGGCTGCTGACAGGTGAGTCTGAGCTTAAAGGGTCAGTTCACTCAATCACACACACACGCACACACAGCTTTGAGTAGTTGTCCATCTTGTGTCTGTGCAGGGACCTGTGGCAGCTGAGGGCGGAGTTTTCTCGTCTCTCCTCCTCTCTCCTCTCCACCTGTGACTCCGTCTCCTCTCTGAAGCTCAGCACTCTCACCAGACCCTCCTCCTCCTCCTCCTCCTCCTCCTCTCTGCCTCCCCCCATTCTCCCCCCTGCCCTCCACCCCCTCTTGTCCTCCCCTGCTCCTCCTCTTTCCTCCACCCTGCTCCTCCCTCCTGCAGACTCCTCTGCCTCTGAGCTTCCAGTCATCTCCTCCCCCTCCACCATGGGAACCTTCTTTTTTGGAGAGCTGCAGCTCTCCTCACTCTGCTCCATGGAGCAGAGTGAGGAGCAGGACGTCCCCCAGGAGACTGAAGTGTCCCAGCTGACAGAGCAGTGAGTGACTGAGACGTCCACTGGCTCTGCTGAGCTCCAGAGCTCCTGCTAACACTGACCTGCTAACCCTGACCTGCTGACACTGACCTGCTAACCCTGACCTGCTAACCCTGACCTGCTGACACTGACCTGCTAACACTGACCTGCTAACCTGACCTGCTAACACTGACCTGCTGACACTGACCTGCTAACCCTGACCTGCTAACACTGACCTGCTAACACTGACCTGCTACCCCTGACCTGCTAACCCTGACCTGCTAACACTGACCTGCTAACACTGACCTGCTAACCCTGACCTGCTGACCCTGACCTGCTGACACTGACCTGCTAACACTGACCTGCTAACACTGACCTGCTGACACTGACCTGCTAACACTGACCTGCTAACACTGACCTAACCCTGACCTGCTGACACTGACCTGCTGACACTGACCTGCTGACCCTGACCTGTCCTCTCTGCGCTGTTGTCAGGAGTGTGGAGCTCTGTCAGTCCCTGCAGGACGAGCAGAGAGAGAGAGAGGCAGAGAGACACCGAGACACAGAGAGGAAGCTGCAGTCAGTCTGTGGGGCTGTGATCAGACTGGTGAGTCTGTCGTCTCATCTTCCCTCTGCTGGCTGACAGGAGGCTTTTCATGTGCTTCCTGTCTGTCTGTTGTGATGCTGCAGCTCAACAACACTTTGTTGTGTTTGTCAGTCCAGGGTCGTGAGCAGCAGCAGCAGCAGCAGTCGGCCTCTGTGTGTTTCCTCAGACAGCGTCCTCAGTCTGGACTTGTCCTCGCTGCTGTCTGTCCTGTCTCAGACCGAGAGCGCTCTGCAGAGGAGACATGAGGAACTGCAGGTCAGTCACACAGCGGTTTACGCTGCAGTTCAGAGGTCATGGATGTATTGATAAATGTGTGTGTGTGTGTGTGTGTGTGTGTGTGTGTGTGTGTGTGTGTGTGTG